>JAAAKL020005980.1:0-18580 GCA_010016065.2 Carybdea cf. marsupialis auct. non (Linnaeus, 1758)
TTGTACCTCCATACAGTGTATTGTAGGAAAATCAGCGAGTTGAATGTATACCATATTTGGTTATATTGATTATTTTTGGTTGACACACCTCCCGTGGTCTCAGATCACACCTCTTATGGATGATTTTGCCCAAGGATGCATTAACACTATCATCATGATAAAAGATGTTAGTTATCCAGAGCCAATCTACATTTTCACAATAGCCTCCAGTCGTGGGCTCCAGCTGCATGTTGTCCAGGCCTGTTATTTAGATCGCCCTGATTAAAACCCATTTTTATTGATTGGTAATTGAACTGGTGTTAGAATCGCAATTCACCAAACAAGGGATGCAAAATTGTATGTTTTTTATTACATATTGCAGTAAGCTTAGTACAATAGAAATGATGTCAGGACTTATTTAAGGTTGGTATTATGACCTATGAGCTGCTAACTACTCACTGCTACCATCTTAGTGCATGCTAATAATATTGTTTAACCAGGGCTCAAATCTAAAATGTTCACCAATCAGATGTCATTATGTCAGTATTTTAGAGCAAATCAATGATTTTGGCCCAATAACTGGACATGGAGCAGAGTTTCTTGATTCTTCACCAATGTACTTTGTCACTTGACTAATTGGGCTACCAGTGTACCACCTCCTTCTTTAGCTCAGATCTACTTATTTTATAGAAGAAGAAACAGTCAAGATTCTGAGGGAAAGAAAGCCAGTTTATGTCTAGCTAGTGGATTTTTTGTTATCTGTAAACATGCTCTTAGTAGCATTCAAGTTCAACCAGCGTTAAGTTCTTATGAGGCATTATTGTGCTGTTTGGTGCATATTGTGACAATTTGTCTCTATATTGCCAGTATTAAAATTGAAAAGTTTCAATTTTGCTCATTCCTTCTAGTAATGATTATATTTTTAACATTCTTACGTAGAAACCAGATGGTTTGATGTTTCCGGATAGAGCAACATTGTATTTATGTGCAATTGAGGATCATGAATACAAAGAAGAGAAAATCAATTGTAAGTAATTGCAAGTCTGCTACGTGGATTGCCATATTTATGTAACCACACATTTGGCAAGACATATACAAATGTCACGCGGATAATGTTGTATATGAGAATGAAATTCGTGCCATTTAAAGTGGAACTGGTGACAGAATCCGAAGTCGGTCATACCCATCAACTCTTTGTATATGACAGCTTCATTGTCATGCCATAGTTATGCCCTATCCTTTCTTCGCGAAAAGTTTTTGATTCCACTCAAGGCTTTCAAGGTAAAAACTAGATAAAGGGTCGATAGTTGAAGTGGCAAGTGGGAATTGATTGATATGATACACTCATCTTGTCGGGTTACTGAGGCAGCTTTTTTAATCGATTGAATAGTTTTATTGCCAATTTTATTGCTCATTAAATCAATAAAGGTTGCAACACGTGGTGTCTTTACTCAGCTTCTACATTGAGATGTACCGACAAAAGCACGTAGTAAGCATTGGTAGTCTCTCGAGGCCGGCATTTGCTAATATCTTAGTTGCATTCAAAGAACTTCGCCTTTTTCAATCCTCCCAAATACCTGTCGTTTATTTTCGATATGTAGAATGACACATTTGCCATCTTGAAAATTGGGACGAGTGTGATTGGTTCTTTATAAAACTCGACAGGTAACACCAGGCATTAAATTTGACCTTTCATAAGGAGAAAAACAATTCCTTCTCAGTTCTTGATATTTTTGGTGGAGAAGGACGGCACTAAATCGGTGACCGGTTTGTATAGATAACCTACATTTTCTGGATAGTATATTTCTTTGGACCTGTTTCTGCCCCAAAACACGCAAACTGAACCTTATCAAAACTCTGCTTCACCGCACACTCTTAATTTGTTCAAAAGAGAAATTTAAGCCAGGAGTCGACGTTAAGGCAAGTTTATGTCAGTTTTCCATTGAAAAACCTTGTGGATCCAGGAATGTCTCGTGTATTGATAACTACCATTGCTTGGTAACACTTCGTATCGATTCGGAGGCCCGATCAAAAAGACCATGGAGAAGTGGTTCGGCACTTTCACCACACGTGTAGTTTATACCAGTAAGAAGGCGTTCTCAGCTAGTCAAAAGACCTTCCACAATTGTAGCCTTGTTGTATACTCATTTTCGTACCAGGGTGAGGTTGGTTATGTCAGACGCACGACAAGACTAGTTGAGAGACTTGAGCAACTTGCTCCTTCCTTTATTCGCGAAGTATCAGCTCCTGGAAGGAAACAGCCACATCGCGTTTCAAAAACCAAAATCACTACTAAGTAATGTGACTCCGCCGTAGAACAGCCCGTGCTTGAAAACACAGACAGTGCGAAAGAAACTTAGGTAAAGCTATGTCTCCCTTTCCTTGGCCGATTTGGAGTTGGTCCCTGTAAAAGAAAGAAAACCATTGTGTTGTATACAAGAAGAATTTGTCGTTTTAATGTGGCCTTTTCGATAAACGCTTGGTTGCATGGACACTTACTGGTCAGAAACAACACCAATCTCGCAGTAAGATTTCAGATGGCCTACTTCTTTGATACTCTGAGGAAGACTGGTTTGACCAGTCTAAATATAAGTCACCAACAATGCTTTATACAATTTAGTGCTACACTTCGGTTTACCGGATTTGTTGTCTAATGTTTAATACTTTTAATACACAGTGGGGTACTTGGTTCATCCCTTCCTTTTCATGTTCTATTCTGACGATTTTGTACTCTCATGAGTGTCAGTTGAAAAAAAGCTTTTCACTACAAAATGTTTTCGCTACTTCGTGCAATTTTAATATTTTTCTGGCCTCTTATTTCACACAGGGTGGGACAATGTATATGGCTTTGACATGAGCGTCATAAGAAAAGTAGCAGTTAGTGAACCACTCGTAGATGTTGTAGAGCCAAAACAAGTTGTAACTGACTCCTGTCTAGTTAAGGTAAGTGAAAAAGGTGATTGATCAAAATAGAAATAGCATTAAAAAGTTTTGTGTCGCAAGTCCGTCGGGAAACAGGACTATTGAATGCTTATAACTGCCAGTTATGATTCGATGTTGTCAGCCTTTATTGGTTCTGATTATACGTAAACTGTATATCTTTAATTCAATTTCGATATTTTTGTTATTTATTTTTCTGAGAAGCGTAAGTTTTGTTCACGGATAGACAGCACAATCTCCATATCGTGTGGTTTTCAAAATTGCAAACTGCTATCGTTGAAGGTTACAGGGAAAAGTGTTATGACCGCTGGGTTTTATTTGCACCACGGGTGAAGACATGCTAATCTGCTGATTGTTTACAAACCAGAATACTGCCGTAACGAACATGAGGAAGGACAAGAAGATAATTGAGCATATGTGAGCTGAGTTTTCTTTTACTACCATTTTCTTAGACAGTTTTGCTGCCCCTTTCACCAAAAACTAAATTGACAGAATCATCTCCTTTGTCAGCTAGTTTAAGATTGTGATTCGGTCAATTGGTGGATTGACTTCATTTTTGCACGAATGGCGTGCACAATAGAACTTACAAAACCCACAAATATATGATCATTCGGTACTTTAGCTTTCTTAGAGGAAAGAATAAGTTAGATAATAGGTCAATGGGACAATTATAAATACGTAAAAATGGATCAGAGTTTGTTTTTGTTAGAATAATTTGAAGCACTTCTTAGTGTAACAGTAGTCATGATTGTTGTTAAGGAGAGATTCATTTTCTGATTCCTGTATTCTTTACATAAACTAGGATGTAGATCTGGCCACTGTGAAACAGGAGGACCTTGAATTTAGTGCACCATTCGAAATTCGCTGTAGAAGGAATGACTACGTTCATGCTCTCGTTGCGTTTTTCAACGTAGAGTTCACTACCTGTCACAAGAGAACTGGATTTTCAACTGGTAAGCTAGAGTTTTTTTACTTTTGATCAAAGATAGTAAATGTTGTGCCTTTAGGCGAGAGAGCAGCTCACGAGGATTTGTTTTCACTAAGTACCATTTAAACCATGATATCGATCTTGTTGTTCCATGTTCTTGTGCTTTTCTTTAAGGTCAGGAAAGTTTGGGCCAAGCGAGAAATGATCATAGAATAGGAAGGCTATCATCTCTGTATCACGCCTTTGCTTGTAGTTTTCAAAGAGAATATATCAAGGGAAGTCCTAACTGGGGATCGTGACATTGTTAACCTCGCTCCTCAGCATTGAGTGAAAGCCTACAAGTCGAGGGCGTGCACGACCTTGAATGCGCTTGTGAAATGAAAATTGATTTAAACTTCCTCAAAAGATGCGACATATACAAAACTAGGTTTCTTGCTATGAGCATATGAGGTGACGGGGAAGCAGATCAGCAGGCATGGTGCCCATTGAAAGCAGAGGAAAACTTGCTACCAGTATACGAATATGATTTCGACTGTTTTATGAGTGGACAGTTAAGAATGTAAATCGATAGTAGGTTCGTTCATATGATTCTTGCTTTCTAGCCTGCACAGTTCCTGCCATTTTGTGTATGTGTTTTTCTTTTATTCACCCGTTCATAGTGTTGTTACTTTTACTTCTGTTATTTGTTGTTTCCGTTGAATCTCTTGGAGAAGGATATTGTCACCTCTCATCACTTTTACTCAGTCTTATCCTTCCACCATTTAAAGTTTGATTTGTCGGCTTTGTTTCAGCACCCGAATCCCCTTATACTCACTGGAAGCAGACTGTTTTCTACCTTGATGATTATCTCACAGTCAAATATGGTGAAACGATTACAGGGTCATTTGGAATAAAGCAAAATAAACGAAATAAGGTAAGTCATGTTCTTCACAGTGGTGTGCATGGCGGTCATTTGTTGAGGGGAGCTTTGCATTTCGTTATCATGCAAAGATCTGTTTTGTACGACTATTTTCTTGTTTAATAGTTTTTCAGTTAGATGCATCAACCTTTCTTAAAATTTGAAGACTTCCATTGTATTTCTTTGGGCTTCGTGTGTGCTTGGTTTGCGATTATACCTTTCAAAAACGGTTTGATTTTCAGGGCTTTGCTGCCATCAGTTCTTGCATAGAAAGTAGTCCTATGGTAAACAAGTAAATGCCCTTTAAATTTCCTTTGCTTGGTACTTACATTCCATATTTGATCAAAATTCAACAAAAAGTTCAATATCTTGTCCATTGTGTAAAACGGTGTCTTCGTTTTGTGAGCAATAACGTGAACTATTCTATCTTTAGCTTTCAACGAAGTGGTACCTCACACGAAACGTAGCAAAGTCGGTCAAGTAGCTCATAGTAGTTTCCTGAGTACTTAACTGGGTGTAAAACTGTTATTCATTTTAGATTCGCAGCTCATTTCAGGAAATATTTTTTTGTTGAAAGCCTTCTATCTCGGATAGCTTCAATTTCTGTTACAATCCGTTGACTGGTATACCTTTTCTTTCAGTGACCTTGGTATTTATACGATAATTGACAAATCATTAGTGGTTAAATCTTCCCCTTTGTTCTATTTTGTTCTTTGGAGATAACCGTAACAACGGATGCTGTTATCTCATTAATTTCACATCATATTCTGAAAGTTTGATGTCCCGTGGCTAGATGGGTACTACGTAATCAAGCAGGTACATGGCACCTAAAGTGCATATGATGCATTTTAAACTATTTTGTTAGAGAAGCAATTTCTCTATAAGGTATTGCATAGATTCGTATCGGATGACTTAAGTACTGCGTGTCTAAGGACTAAACGGCCTATACAGAGCGTGTGCGAATTGAAGGGCGGACAGCAAATAGACAAATAGCAAATAGTTATAAACACGTGAAGTTCCGAGACAGCACATGGTTAGTATAGAGTATTTGCGTGTTTTGCGATTTATTTTTGTTGTTTTCATTCTAGTTTATTGATCTGCATCTTCATTCTACGTTTTTGTCACTCAATAATATTTTCAGTTTCTACTTTTGTTCCAGCGGGACCTTGATTTCACTGTTGGTATTGACTTCACTGGTGAACTGTCGCAGTGTAAATGCAAGCAAAGTTACAGAATGCGGTGATTTACTTGGACAAGGGGACTTCGCCTGGAATAGGTCTACAGATATTCTAGGACTTACATAGCCCCCAGTATTTAGCTTCCTACCCACTTTCCCCAGACGCCGCGAATACAACGCCTCGAGTCACTTGATACTGTTGCAGGATTGCTGAGGGAGATGAAGATGCAAGTCATTAGGGCACCTGCTGCTAAAGTCTCTTCTTTGTCTTTCGAAGGGAAAAAATGGAGCGGAAACTAAACGTGTAAGCAAAGCTGGCGACTCTTGTAGAAGTACAATCACATTGATTAATGATGCGTAGATAAGTTGAAATGGGTCTCAAGTGTGCGGAATGTTACCCCTCAAAAGGAGTGAACTGCATTATGGCCCAAAGGGCCTGGAAAAGGATTTAGCTGACAGTCAATACTTGTTTTGAACTTAATGTTCGACTATAAGTGAGATACAGTCTGAGTAGATGCCCTTTGGAAGTGCTGATATGTTGTTAATAGCTATTACTGGCATTGTCATCATGTGGTCGTACGTTGCTTCCAACTACTGCACCAGTAAGGTGGAAGTGTAAGTATGTAGTTTATGTAACAGGAAGGAAGAACTGGATAGTGGTCATATGGAGGTGTCACCACTAATATCAGAACGTTTATGTTGGCCGTCTAGCGGGGTAAGGCAGTGCCTGCCTAGCTTGTGTAGGTCTTCGTTTTTTAAATGTTGTTAGCAGTTGTAAAAGGCAGTGGTATAGCAAATGAAAGCTAGTAATTAACTCTTTCGTGACGATATATATGAGTTCTGTTTGAGTCTCTTTTTCTCTTAACAGGTTTAAAAGTTGTTGTCAAATTTGACTTATTTCGGTACCTTATCTGCAAAGCAAGGTGTCACGCTTCGGCCGTATGAACTGTTGTTCAATGATTATGATGTAAACTGGCCATTTCATTCCCATTAAAGCAATGTCAAGTAGTAGTAGTATCCAAAGTGGGCGGCAGTGCCCCGCAGGCATTTGCAGCATATAAGGGGCTGTGTAAGAAATCCAGGCGACAAGTGTTACATTTTAGAGAGGTAAATTTCTGCGCTTTTGTTTTTAATTGTTAATCGTCAACTGGCATTAATTTACGACTTACCAATACGAAGCTGAAAACGGGCAAACCATTTCACAGAAGTGCCAGGGGATGGCTCCGCTACGGATCTTGGGGGAACAACGCAGCGCATAAGGGTTCAGCAACCAACTGAAACTCGCCTCAAAGAGCCCAGTTAAGTCCTGGTCCTCTACTGCCTTAACTCTAGTTGCTAATTTCCTGGTAGTCAAGGTAGTCAGCTGTGATTATTTTGTATCCTTATGATATCTAGTAAATAAAGCACAAAAGAAAGAGTCAAGAGATCCTAAAATGTGGTAAAGCTGCATGGCGTAGCATTTTTCCCGCGTTTAAGTTGGAAAGGCGCACTGGAAGAGGGATACCACTCGTTTCTATTACTGACAACACCAGAGTTCTCCAATTCGACGGAGCTGACCGCGAATTTCTTTAGGAGTCTGAGACTAGTTCAGAGTAATTAATTTTCTACTACATGTTTACGCACCACTCGCAGAGAATAATTTGTTTGAGTTAACTCCTATACGTACAGAATGGATTTTGACCAAGTAATAAGAATGAAAGTTGAGGAATTAAAAGAGTATCTTCGGTCACGGGGACTGGCGGTTACAGGGAGGAAAGTTAAACTCCTAGTTCGCGTTTGTGCAGGAGTGGAGAACGAATAGCCACTAGTGAAAGCAGCAACTGAAGTACACATACAGCTTCAGGATAAGTACAATTTGATACAAGGACCGCACGTTTTACCCGACCCAAACGAAATAACAGATGGGTGGCGTATTGAAGAAGAAGGAATTGTATTTTGGCCTGCTATCACACTTCCATATATGTATGTAGCTATTTGATGGTTAACCCCTCCGAATTGGCTAGTAGCGACTTGAACGATTACAAGAGCTCGAAAGTCCGTAGCTACTATAAACGTGGATAGATCAATAAATAACTATCATACGATTTCAGATGAAAGTCCATATTGTCTACTGAAATCAGATTGCCATGCATCTGAACAACTGCACGACCCAACGCATCGACTGTGGGTACGCATAGATAAGAAAAATGTCAAGATTACTACTACTCATTGTGACTGTACGGCGGGCATGCCCGGTACCTGCTTGCATGAAGCAGGATTATTATATCGCGTCGAGTGTGTAGTTCGACTCGGGCTTACTAGTAAGTCATTCACTTCAAAGCCATGTGAGTAGTTACCAAACGGGTCAGTTGCACAGCCAGTAAAGGTTAAGAACCTAAAACTAGAACGCGAGGATTTTGGCAGGCAAAGTAAAAGGAATCGAAAATTTTTAGACACCTAAGAAACAGTAAAGTCCATTAACAGATATTATAAAACGCAGCGCTGTTGAAACTTATCGATATTGCGAATGCATTGAAAGAAGCCATTCCAGAAAGTGCTCATTTTACAGCAGTGCCGACAGTGAGATTCTGTTCAACAAAGTAGATGACGCCCTATCGAGCATGTGTGGAAAGGGTCAACGATATCGTCCCCATGCCTGGAAACCCAGAGGAATTTTTCGTCAAACGGTGGTTCACAACTACCGTCTTTATTCAAAGCTTTCTTATGAATGAGGCATGCACTCGATCTCCATTTGTTCAGCCGATTGGTGTTATTTCTACATCCTGCAACTGGACAGTTAGCTGGCTCCATGATTACATGAACAGCTGAGGTAATTACAACTCAAAAACAACTTGATCACCAAACACAAAGTCAGAGCTCCTCTCCAAACAACAACCAAACAATATTTTTTGTTAACCTAAATTAGCCCTCAGTTTCCCATTAGCGCGGACTCCATAATGGCAGCTGCAGTAGTCGAATTGGTGTATTCACTAAGCACAGCTGACCTGCATGATCACTAGCTGCAGAAACACAAACCCAGCCACCGCTGCAAGTAGCAGTAGAAACATTATCAGTTTAGACCAGTTGCAGCTCATACAACACTTCGCAATAAAGATTCTCGATAATAACGACGATTACCCTTCACGTGTAACCGCTTGTCAATGTAGTAAAGCCTATTTGGCCGTATATACTTCAGCCCTTGAACCTAAGGGCTACATTGGCACAATAGCGTCTGAAAACCACCGATTTAACATATTGGTTACGATTTTGTCCATTACTCGACTATCAGAAGTTTCTTTTGCGCATGCAAAAAGTACCTTAATAAAGTCAACTCGGAGTAGAGAGCGAGGTAGAGTAACATTGATGTAGTTTCCCTCGAACATGTGATTTACTGTTCTCTGAATATTCGGAATTGCCTCGGCTAATTGATGTGATAGATGGGACGAATTGCAGTTGCTTTCGCAATCCGCTGAGATATCTGGAGAACGTAATTTTTTCTCCTCAATTTTGTGGATAGGAGTTCTGAACTGTTTATTCCATTCCATTCGATACTGATTAGATCTCCCTGCTTGTGTAGGCAAAAGTGTCATGCATCGGTCTCGATTCCTTTTAGGAACACTTCGCAAACAATAACGAGAACGGAGTTGCATCATCAGCTACTAAGTGTCTCGTAAAGGAGCAGTTGGGTATTCTCCCGTTTGGTTCAGGATGACTTCCGTCGTCTATCAGTACGTGTCTTTCCTCTTAATTGCACACAAGCAGAGTTGAATACTGAGCTAATGGATCTCCCGTTTCATTTACATTTTGGGTGATCGATTCACCTCATAAGAAACAACAAGTGACGAAATGCGTAGACACCCCACTATAAATAAATGTGCAATACCTATCTTACCTAACATATGGGGTTTGGTGGCTATTGATGTTCATTTTTGTATTGTAAACGACATTTAGCAAAACAATTCGATATCCAAGACGTAAATGTTCTTTTCGACATCGAATTTATTAATTTCATACATAAAATGGGGGACGAATCGGAAATCATATCGGTACATCTCTACCCATTTGTGTACCCATAGAGAGAGGATATACCATTCAAGTATATATTCGAGTATTCTATTAACATGCACGCTCAAGTGTCAAAAAGTGACTGGTGACTGAATAAAGGCAGTCAGAACAAAACATGGTTAATAAATAGTTCATATCTTTCTAGTCTAGAGCAAGTTTAAGTGAAATGTCACATCGTCTGAGCCACAGCGGGGACAGTATTATGAAAATGAATTCTTCTCGAAATCAGACCCCGACTTCACATGCCTTACCTATTAACCCTGCGTTCCGCCGTTTATTCTACCCCTCTACCCTCCCCATCTTATCACTTGTTATGTTTAAAGCCACACTTACATTGATATCAACGAAGGGGTTTGCCTTGGTTGTTTCTTGACCATGGACATTCACTTTGGTTAGTGCATACTAGATTCCACTTCGAGTTAGGATCTTGTAAAAATATGACTATGCGTCACTTCAATGAACCATCCACCAAAAATGCTTCCAACGTAGGATACTCTGGGTATTTTAATAGTAATACTACATACAATTGCTAGCTATAGGTCATTTAGTTCAAGGTTAGCCCCTTTCTGAACTTTAGCCACTACCCTAACACAGGTATTAGAAAAAAACCCAGCATCATTTCAAAACCTCAGCATCTGTCAATCAAGATCAAACGTAAAATCGTTCTAATCAACTCGCGGTTCGACATTCTAAGGTCACTCGCAATTACGGATAAATACATTGATCTCTGGTGCAATGACGTATCACTTATAATATCTGGCCTGTTTTAGAATAAGTAACAGAAGCGACGAAATGTTCCACGGCGCCTTTAACTACACTAAATTACAAATAGTCAGGCTAAGGAAATATATCGCATCAAAAAAGAGAAGCTTATAAACACGAATTCATACCGTACCCTTTTTAAAACCATCTTCTAAAAAGTGGTAAGATGTACTTTCCATGGCAACAAGTGCATCCTCCCATGGACTTAACACAGTGCGTTTCTACAGTTCTCCAACTCTCTACATCCACGCTAACGGAAACCCTGACAGGGCTCTCCGGGGTGACGACGTCTGACACCAAGACTTTTTCAGAGGGAAGAGGAATACACAAAATAAAGATATTGGTTAGATATTTCTATTTTGTATCTGTTTTCGACGCGGCTTAACTAATTCACAATGAAGATAGAAAAGATGTAATAGTCTGCTCATACTATCCGGCAACTAAAAGTGCTCCTTACCATTTGCAGTTTCAGAAAAGATCACATTGGCACCTAACATATCACGAAGAGCGTATGTCCGCAATATCTATGTTACAATGAATGACTGTGCATCGGAAGTACAGTTATGTAAAAAGGCTTGATAATCCAGAAACGTACCCTAGAACGCATCCTACAAAACGACCCCTAGTTAAACAGCTATCTATCCTTACCAATTACGAGACTGAATGGGGGGAAAAGGGCAATGGCCTTGCACACCTCACAACTGAAAACAATATGGGCTATTCGAGGTCCTACGCGTTCGAGGTTTTCTCATCTACATAGCTGCATAATTCAATCTTATATGGACCATGCAACGCATTATACTATCCATATTTGAAGGTCATTACAGAAAAAGCAGCAACGGCTGTTCACTAATGGTAAAAGACAAGACATGTCCACTTAATGCAAATAGCAGGACCTCAGAAGCATACTGTCCAACAGAAACGACGTACAATGGACATGCAAGCTCAGCATGGCATACATAAATGCATGATCAAGGTCTTTGTCTGCCTATGTGCTTAAATTCTCGTTATACTTTAGATAAAGACACAAATGTGAAGCATTAAATAGATTTGGGGTTCTACGCTTGAAGCTTCGCTATATTCGCAACAATGTAATTATAAATCTTATCAAAGGGGCGAGAGTATGACTGGCTGGTGGCTGATGACTTCAGTGTATATAACCTGTTGGTCAAAATTGAAGCTATACCCTCTATATAACGACTGGAATATTCATGGGAGCCGACGAATCGTGTGTTGTTAATGGCGTATCAGATGTGCCCCTAACTTAAGAATACCTTTCACAATTCTAAAGAAAGATCTTCCTATCGTAGACTAATTGCGAAACCGAGCGAGGAAATTAGAGTTACTGACGTGCCATGTACCCTTTTCTTATATTTGTTAAGGCTCTCATTAACAATCTGGCACCGTTTGCACGATAACTGATAACAACAGACAAATGCCGCATATGATACCTCAAAATATTGCTAGAACATTATACCTGACCAGGGATAACATTGTTGCAGCACCAGCCGCTTTACTTGTACAGTGTCTACGCAGCAATCAACATCATACAAATAGTGTAACTTAGTATTACGACGTTCGTATCAAAGACTTGAAATCCTTGAAACGGAGTAAAGTAACCCTTGTGGCTGTTCATTTCCCTCCAACTATTGTAAGATCTTCCAAGTTAGTACCATGCTTTCCTTCGAGGTGTCATGGGTTGTTTCCTACCTTCCAATCATTGGGAGATACTCCAAGCTAGTACAAGGCGATCTTCAGAGGCTTCGTAGGCGGGGTATATTTGTACATGCATCATTTTGATACTTTCCCTCTTGCAAAAACCTGACAGCTTCATTGCAATATGGTTCTAAAACTGTGCACACTCCAGTTAGCCGCTGGCAAAATTCAATATGGCAGGACGACTCACACAGGTGTTCACGCAAGATTTGAATTGAGCGTGGTACAACATTTGATATGCGACAACCAATTTCCATTTTCTACTATGCAAGATAGGCGTAAACTTTCCTGTAAAGAAATAAGTGAAACCCAATAAGTACACATATTCCTTGAAACCGGATAAACAATAGCAGCATGTAGGAAAATAGCAATTTGCAAATCAAGTTTCACAACATTTTACAAAAACTGTACGCACCATACTAAACTAAGACAAGTCTTTAACAAATAAATTATCTCATCATTATTACATGATTCCACCAGTAGCAGATTATAAATAAACACTACGCAGCTTCTACCACACTTCGCGGTCTTGAGTGGGGATCTTTGTTGACTCCAGACCAAAATTTGGGACTTTTTGACTCAATGACATTCTTTTGATAACCTTCATTATGATTGTATGTGTCCAAACTGCTCAAGAAACTATTGCGTGCTTGGTCAAAGTTGGGAGGTCGGCTTCCAGTAAACTTTCCGGTGTACTTGCAACATGCCTAGACTGTGCATTTCTTACTCCTTCTGCGTATAATATTGTGAGCGCTCGGCGCCAAAGCCATATTTCAATTGCCCTGAGTCAGTGGTGCAAGCCCGAGCTCTTTGTCCATGCCTAACCTACCATATATTAATATAGGCCAGGTGAAGTATATCAGGAGTCTAATCTTGGATATCATAGGTTTCATTCTTTTCACGTTACTCTTTGCAACAGCAATTCTCTTCTTTATTTCGGTAATACACTGCCCATCTGATGTTATTAAGCTACTTAGGTAGCAGAATATGGCTTTTTGAACAATTTAGCTTCCATTAATATCCAGGTTACACGTCGGGGTATGTTGGTTTTTTTTGTTGCTGATCACCATATAAAATGTTTTCTTGCAAATTATAAACAAGCTTTCACAGGCTTTTACGACCCTGCTTATAATTCTTTGCAACATTTCCTAAAGGTGGTAATGAGAACCGTCTGTACACCTAAGATTGTTTATATTAATGCTATTGACCTTTCTTTCTTCCCGCTCTTCTTACTCTTTCAGTATAACTTCGTTATACAACTTAAATGTATCTGTAGCATGGCACAGCCCTGACAGGCACCATGTTTGATCTTTGCATATTTAGAAAGGTCATTTTCCAACTGTACTGAAGCAGACTTGTGTCGGTCGAGGCTTTGCAAGAACCTCAAGTCCTTTTCATCAACTTCTACCCGTGTCAATTCCTAAAAAAAGCTTCATCGTGACATTCTTTGTCGTATGCTATGGTGTAATCTAGTCCGCTGGTGTTCAGTTGCTCACTCCGACAAGATTCCATGCGAGAAAGAGC
Source organism: Carybdea cf. marsupialis auct. non (Linnaeus, 1758) (assembly GCA_010016065.2). Classification (NCBI taxonomy): domain Eukaryota; kingdom Metazoa; phylum Cnidaria; class Cubozoa; order Carybdeida; family Carybdeidae; genus Carybdea; species Carybdea cf. marsupialis auct. non (Linnaeus, 1758). The sequence goes on from JAAAKL020005980.1 coordinate 13,969, forward strand.
ACATGACTCATAACGCTGCTGGTTATATGCTCTTCAAACGTGACTGTGCCAGCGTTTCGGCGGGGGGTGGGACTGGGTAAAAACTGAGGTTAACATGTCAGCTGGAATAACAGCAGTGTCATACGCCTAGTTCAAAACCAAGTGTAGTACATCTACCTAAGAGTCTTCCAGAGCTTTTAATATTTCTGATGTTATCTTGTCTGGACCTGCAGCTTTGTTTTCTTTTGCCTTTTGCCTGTCTCAATATTTGCCGTCTTGATTTTGTTAGAGTCTGTAATATTACCAGATCCATCGTAAATACAACTAGTAGTATTGTTTGTATTTGAGGTCATAAAATTTCTTATCCGTGCATATGTATATGCGTACCAATGTTATATTTCGGCAGGCCTTCCAATCTCATGGCATTTCTGATCGAGCCATTGCTGCTTGACTTCCTTATCTTTTTATTTCTTCTGTATTTCTCTTTGACGGCGCTCGTGTTGGTTGCGTTTTTCCTTTTCATTGCTCTCCTTTTGTCCACCAGGCTCGAAGTATCTGATATAATCCATCCTCCGTCAACGATTTTTGACAGACTATCGCAGGAAGTCTAAGGCAAAAGCCCATCAGCTGCGTTTTTGTTCAAAATCAGACCAAAGCCTTTATAATGTGCTATCATCAAATAACTACTACCCTTCCATCTCATCTCACTAACAACCATGATTTCCACCAGTACTACTTCCATTTCTTTAATTGCATTTGCAATGAGCCAGCTCAACATTCTGTGGAAAGACAAGAAGATTCAGCTAAAATCCATAATCCGACTGCTGCGCACTATTGTCTATTCGACAATTTTGTACGGATTTGAAAGCTGGGCACTTACTGCAGGTCTCCAGCGCCGTATACAAGCACTAGAAAGGAAGTCCTTTCGAAGAATTTTTGGTGTCTCATACAGAGATCGAGTCACCAATGAGGAGATTTATAGCAGGATTACCCTAGCTATAGCACCCTTCCAGCACCTACTCTACAGTGTTAAGGAGAGGAAGTTGCATTGGTTTGGGAATCTTACAAGGTCAAGCGGCATGAGTAAAACTATACTACAGGGCACACTGAGCGGTCAAAGAAGGAGATGTCGTCAACACAAGAAATAGTGCGAAAACATCTCCGGATGGACAGGATGTACATCAGAACAGACCTTAAGATCCGAAGAGGACAGAGAGGTGTGGAGCACCCCAACGACCTTCACCAGCTACGGGGTAGAGAATAATAATAATAATTGCATTTAAAAGTTTTCAACCTTGCTATACAGAACGTATATTCCACATTGCTACTCTGATGGTTTTGAAATCCCTGACAGTAGTTTGCTGACGGATTCAGATCACCGTCGCATATGATGCATCATATCTGACGAGGTACAACCTCCTGTGGAGTTAACTCCCTTGGCAAGGCAACTAGTTTCCACACCACCCCTATTTCCAGAGGGGAATACTGCCAATAACGGTTGTCGATCCTATCAAACGACCCCTCTGGGTACCAGGCGGAGTAGTATTTCGCCTATTTGCTGTATCAGATCTATGAGAAATATACGTGCACGAAAGGGTAACATATACGTTGACGCTGCTCTGACGTCGATCAATCAATTTAACATCACTTGGTGTCTTGGATATGCCGTGGCCCAAGACGAACTACTGGCCATGCCTGCAGCAAAAACAAAAATACAACTGTGTTTGGTAAAACGTCAAGTCCATGAGAACGCGAATATTATGTGCTTTCCCTACTTTAAGACACCAACGCGCTTGCATAACATCATTATATTAAATGTCTATCGAGGGTTCTCTACACGTCACAAAAAGGTACAAAGAAATCTTAGTCATAAGGCACTCATACATGAGAACGAATTACGAAGCACAGTCCTACCTATCATCCGCCGATCTTGCGAGGTACTCTCGTTCAATCAAACTTTCTATTCTTTTCTTTATTATAACAGGACTAGGTGTGAATCTCGCCTTGAGCTGATCGATTACCTTTATGACATATGAGGGGAAAAATAGAAATTAGCACAAGACCAAAAACATACAAAGATATCAACATTCAACAAAAATAGTAGCCAGACCCAAGAAGGGTAAACAACGCCACAGCAAAAAGGCAGACATTAATTAAATGTTTATGCATGCTTCGTAAAAAAGCTCACAAATATCACAATGAAATACAAATTTACTAATGCTCCACCCCCACAATAAACACACACAAAAAACATTACAAAAACCACAACAAAAAAACATGAAACCCAAACGGAAGCAAACTTACCTCTGTTACTAAAAGATTGTGTTGTAACCGTTTCCTGGCTTTCATAATACGAACTATGGCTGCTTCGATTCTGTCGAGTTGGTTAAGGTCATCTTCAAGTGTAGGGGATGTAAATGTAAAAAATACTGACCGAAAAATCGAAATGTGTTTTGCTACTTGATACATGTAGGTTTGGGGCTTCAAAATGCCTCAACATTATTGCTTACGTTCTTTCTATTTTACAAATTTTACTATTTTTACCGTTCTATCATGTACAAATATCAATTTAGCATCGCGGGCACATTAATTAAGCAAAACAGTGAATGTATGCATCAATGCATGCACCCATCCATCCATTCATACGCACATATGCACATACATACACAAATATATACAAACATAAATCATGCATACATGCATGCACGGTGATTGCTCCTTGTCAGAAAAAAACCATCGTTTCAATACAATTATGCACAGTCATTTGCAAGCAAGTGACTTTTCAGCCCCGCAGCTCTCTCACAAGTGCATTAGCATATGTGACAAATATGTAATAGTTGCGTGGCAATCGCGGGTACATTGCAGTGCCTAATCAAATCATTTGCTGATTAACAAACTGCACTACAGCTAGGGCAGGCACATATTGACAGGGATAGTAGCAACGCTTTCTTGTGAGTTGATCTTTTCCTGTGAGACTTCATGTGGTTTACTAAGCTTGCTCTTGACAGGAGGAGACGTTCAAAGATATTGCACTTGAACATGATCAGGTAACGCGACGTCATCTTGTTTCCGAAATGCAGGCTTCAATGTAACATGTTCTAACCTCTTTTTCCAAAGCACAAAATCCATTTCTGCCTAATACGTCCCACTGGTCCAAATCAACCTCCAGAGCTTTGAGGTTTTGCTTCACAACATATTTGCCCCGCTTCCTTGATTTATGCTGCAGCCTTTTCCCTCTGGCTAGCTTAACAGTTGTTTGGGAAGTCTCTCATAACGGTTTTCGTCTCTATACTTATACTGCGAACTCTCTCAAGGGTGATGTTGCCTGAAGTATACGAAGTCCATCTGATGTTCAATATTCTACAAAAAACACTTGTGATGGGACCTCCACGGTAATTCAACATGGTGAATATGGGTTGTCCATGTCTCAGCGCCATAGAAAAAAACTGTACGTACACAAGCTTCGTAAACTCTAAGCTTCGTATTTGCTATGATACCACAGCCTGACCAGATTCCATTCTTGAGTCTCACGAAGGAAGTGACGGCTTTTGCTATCCTGTGATACATTTCAGTATCAATGTTACCATCACAAATAAGTGTGCTTCTTACGTAAACACAGGTATCAACAACTGTTGTCAGGTTGTTGAAATGCGTAGCTAAATACCACTTCAAAGTAAATAGAGGATTCAGTGTGTGCAAATTTGTCTCCTTGACTTCCTCCATTATTAATCGCGAATGGTTCAGACAGTGACCGATTACAGTTTACTCTTACGCTCACATTCTGGAGAAGCTGTTTACGTATCTCAACAAATTCTCGACGGAATCTCAGCTTCCCTAGTATGATTTAAAGCGCGCTATGATTTACAGTATTGAAGGCCTTAGTCAAGTCCACAAATACTTCCACTTGTAGCTCGATACACTTCTCCATACGTTGGAGGGCCGACAAGATCAAACACGTTGTGTCTCGTCCACCTCTGAATGCAGATTTCGTATATGTTCTTCATTTGCAGAGTCAACTCTCCAGTTTTGATTAACCCTGAGATTAGCCAGTGCAGAACTGATCAACAGTTTAGAGAGTAGTTGCGAACCCACCGTGATCAAGGAGTGAAAAAGGCTGGGCACCAAATCCACTATCCCGGCTATGGTAATATTGTGCTAGCTTGGCCAACGAAGTCCTCTGAACAGGTTTCTCTCCCAAACTCCCTCACAATATTTAGTAGACCCGTACATACGTAATAAGCAATAATATATGACGTTTTCAGTACATGCATTCTACAATTCAGCAACTTATGCAGAAATTAAGCATACCTGAATAATATCAAGCACATCTACATACTTAGCTCCCTAGCCTTACCACTGCTGTTGCTTAAATGCTACACTCACTGTGCGTGCGCAGTATTAACACTCTGGCATGGAACCATATGAATTCTTTAAACTGTCTTTTAGCAGCGTCGCTACCTACATACCTAGAATCCTGCCTCAACGCTCTTTTCTGCATTGATTATTCCACAAAGGGCGAGACAGTTCTGTCTGCAGATTGAGCACATTTATACATAATACATACATACATACACACATACATACATACATACATACATACATACATACATACATACATACATACATACATACA
>JAAAKL020005981.1:0-18579 GCA_010016065.2 Carybdea cf. marsupialis auct. non (Linnaeus, 1758)
TTCCTGTGGTTAAGTTAACTAACAACGTCCGATAATTTGAATCTGAGACTTGCCTTGCAACTTGTTCAAAATTTCAGTAATACCTTACTTGGTAGCTTAGTAACTGAACTAGTAAACTGCTATAAACCATAAAATGCAGATGACATTCAAAGGCCTGTGACTTCGTTATATCAAGACAGAAAATTTTATTATATTAATAGGCTATTATATCTAGCATACAAAAGAGGAAGTTAAAATTGATCTCAGCAACGACGCACGACTTGTGGGAACATTTGACAGTATTATAAGATTCATTTCTAAATCTATATTTCCAACAGGAGAACCAACAGAACACTTTACAGTTAACCTAGCTCGATTACAGAAAATGAATTTCGCCAGACGATGACACCTTCCTACCCACTGTGTAGCCTAAGCTAGCGTCTGCAGAAACAACAACAAATTCCAATTCATGCTGTCGAGCCTCTTAACGTTTTATGTTGAATCATAGCAAGCCTCTTTCACCGACCAGATGATTATACAGTAGTCAAACGATTATACATCAGTTATGAATAGCTGATCTGGCCAACACTAATACCTTGGGTTTGAATCCTGCTTAGCTCACCAGTTCATCATAGTGAGGATGACCATGCAAATCTCAGTTTTTGTTTGACCCTTCCAATTAGTAAACAGCGATCATTTTCTCACTTCGATCATGACCATTTTAGTGAACTCAAAAACGTTTCGTCTCTATGCCATCCTTCAGTTTTGCACTAAGATCTTAGGATCTCGTTTTTTTATTGAAGTCTCTCATTTACTGTATCAGTTAAACTATTCTAAAATGTTGGGTGATAGAACTCTTAATATGAAATCTAGAATCAACCGTATTTTTCCTTCTTCCTACAGGAGCTTTTCTTAGGCACTAGAGCATATTTTTCTCTGTTAAAAGAATTTTATCAGACCATCTTTAGGACTAACAAAAGTTGCCATCAAAACCTATGCAACAGCGAAAGAGAGGGCAGAATTTCTTCGAACGGCAGAAGCAAAAACAAGTGTTGTAAATGGAGCAATGAGGAAAACTGAGTTTCAACGGTAAAAGTAAAAAGAAGCAAAAAATCATCATATGCATGAGAACAAAGTTTATTTTCAACATAAAGCGACGAAGGAAGAAAACGCTTTTGATCAAGGAGAAGATCAGGAATCAGAAACATAGAGTTGAAGAAAAAACTAATTCCTATTTTCTGATGACAAGCGGGGTTTATAACTTACAACTGCACGTGAGGTGTACAAAAACAAAGCTGGACAGATACAAATGGTGGTATCTTAGACTTTTCGACTATGCATTGACTGTCTCCAATTTCATATATGGACTTAAGGGTCAGTGTATTGGCTATTTAAATTAATTAGATCATATTTCAAAGCTGAGTGACTGTGTCGACCGATGCGTGCATGTCATCATTAGCCGTAGCTTATCATCAGAAACCTTTTTACATGTTTTAGAGAAGAGGAGACCTATATTCCAATTCAGTGTGAGCATCTATTCATCTTCATATTACTAATGAGTTGAAATTTGCAGTTGACTAAATAAGACTTATGATGAAGCAAACATTAGGACAGGTGGAGGAAACTCGATGAAAATTGAACGTGAAGCAAATAGACTTCGTGTGAGCGGTATAGGATCAATTGCAACGGGAAAAGTCCAGTGCTGACTCTTTCCTACACTTCCATTCCAAATCTGCTTGTAAAAAGTCACAACTAAACAATGAGTTACTAGGAACAGGCAAATCAGTGTTTAAACCTCAACAAATTCGACGTAATGGAAATGTTGCACGAAAGCAAAAAAGAAATAAGCAACTTCTGTTAACCATGATCTCGTCTTCTCATGTATCAGTCTACCTGCTTTTCTACAATTATTTATTAGTCCAACTACTAATAACAGGGTAAGCATCCTATATTTGAATCAACCTAATATGTAAAATAAAACAATGCCCAGATTTACTTTCTGAACTTGAAGTTCAATTCGGGTACGTAGCAGGAATCCTAGTATCGAAAGGGCATGTTTTGTTTGGCTTTTGAGCTTTGGGCAAAACTTCGTCCATCATTTGAGTTCGAGAGCTACATATTCTTTTCGATTAACGATAATGGGTGTAAAGGGCTACGAGATTATACGGGGTAACACACTCTCATTAATATTCTTGCCTTTCTTCTTCGCTTCTAAAATAATAAATTTTATTTTACAGTTTTCATTAATTTATACAATGACATTTATGTGATCATAGTTCCTTTATCACGCTTGCTCATAAATAATAATAATGATAACCCCATTCCATAAATAGCTCGACTATGTCACTATTCTTCTACTCGTATAATTGGAACACATACATTTCATAAAATTATTCTAATGGTATTAAAATCAGCGATGATTCAAAATATTATGGATATGAAAAGAGATAAGGATGGTTATAGCTTCAGACCTGGGATAGAACCAATTGTTGTTTAAGACACATCATGGCAACCTTTCGCGTAAGTCTTTTTAAATACTCAAAGTGTAATAAAGTGCATCATCATAATGGCAGTGGGATATAATTATCGGGAATAGTTTTTCCTATCTGTCTGTTGGAGCGTATACTAACTTAAACCATTGCATTTAAGCGGTGACGTGCTTTGGTCTTAATATCCAAGAGTAAAGGGCGTATAACTTTACTCTGTTGGCAAATTATCGAATTTGTAAGCTATTTAGTACATACACTGAGTTCAATTCAAATTCAGTGCCAGACAATTCTATGAGCAGAGTTTCCATCCCCCAGACTCCCAGCAGCTACGCCACAGTATTGAAGAATAATTTAGGGTATCCACTTATAAGTCCATCTGTGAGTGGCAAAATTGTAAACAAGATTCTTGTATCATAGTTTAGGTTTAAAACTGGACAAGAAAAGTCCTGTGTTTATTAGAAAGTTGGTTCGAGCTTTATGATATCAATTTGTAAATTGTCAGAAACGATCATGTTATGTTTAAACCATTTATGAGATGTTTTAAACATATCCACACTCGTGATATACTTCCAATATTAAATTGGCCTGCTGCAAGTGTTTGTGGTTGTTTCGTTTGTTAAGCTAGTAATTAATCGCCATATTTGTTGTTGCTTAGTGGTGTTTTATTGATATCTTACGTTTGAGCCTATTTGATGTAAAATTTCTTGCGAGCAAAAAATCTTTTAAAGGTAGAAGAACCAAATTTTGAAATAACATGGCCTTACCCAAAAGATATTTTGAATAAAACTTGATTTAGATACCCTACTATTGCAGGGTAAACTATTCTGTAGTGGTAGTGGTCAGGGCCGTTGAGAGATTTCATGCCACCGGACCCACCAGTTTGGGCCCATACCACCTTAGTGGGCGAAACGCCTAAGGCTGTTTTTCTTCATGGAATAAAGTTTCGGGGGACCCGGACCTCCAACACCGCCTACCCTCCCTCTAGACGGTCCTGGTAGTAATTACCGAATATACCGGCATTAATGAACAACAAATTGAAAGGTAAGACAAATAGAAAGTGAAATATAAACATAGTTTTAGCGAAATACTGGATAATCGTGATATCTGATAACCTTAAAAAGGGCGAAAATAGCAGGCTATGATTTCCAGTGGATTACCTAAATTTGTAGGAAGCTTTCTGTGGAGGAGCGATTTCAAAGTGAATAGCCCTGGGCTTGCAAACCTCCTTATGCACTTTAGGCTAGCTTACTTCCTGAAGTATCTTCAAGTACTTTCCTGAAGGTTTCGATATAGGTGGCTCACACTTGGGAACCTGTAGGGAGGGTATTATGCACTTAATTTTATGATTTCCTAGATAAACCAGAATCACGTTTTTCAGAGGTGAGGGGTTCATCAAGGGTAACTACTCAATTTACGTTTCCTGCCAATGTAACTCAATCAGATTGGACCTTTCTTCGTTGTGCAGTACTGCTCTTGCCAAGACATTTAATAAAATAATCAAAATTGAGCTAAAAATGGGTCACATGAAACAATAAATAATAAGTCAGTCAAGTCACCAAAATTCCAATATGCAAGTAAATAGGCAAAGGAATCCAGATAAATCTAGGCTCGTCTTTGTAACGATTGATTATAAGCATGTGGGGTGGGGAACGTGTTTCCTTACATAGAGAAGACTAAGAACCTCAATCAGGTGTAAAGACGTGATACTTCATCAGCAGTAAGACACTGCACTGTGGAGCAATTTGGTAACGGATAATGGTGCATATTATGATATTGAGCAGCAAACGTATATGTAAAGACAAATGCTTCTTGTAAATTTTTAAGATTCATTCGTCTAACACTATTCTTATTTATGTTATGTGCCCTGAATTTTAGATCAATGCACTTTCAGATGGCAGTCCTTCCAGGGTCAAGTCACGTGGCGCAGACAGAGTGGTCTTGCAAATTTAGTAACCCTGAATACCGATGTCCACCAGTAGAGGTACTGTGGCAACTAGAGAAATTGGGTTTCTGGTCATCGTGAGTCTTCATTTTCACACGCCGCGAGAGTCTCTATCACAACTTTGAGTATGATGGTGCCATATTTTTTTATATCTTTAGTACTTTTGCAAATCTGAATATCTTTTCTATGTAACCAGGCTATGTGATGTGACAACAGACGGATGTATTCAGTCAGTCAAATAATCTCGGTAAGTTTGACAGTTGAGCTTGTAATACTAGGAAACTATCAAGAAGCGAAAAGCAGAAAATGTACGAACAAGACGTCTCAGCACTTAACCAGAGCTTTCATAAATTTTAACGCACTACAAACAAGTGCCTGGCTATAAGAATCACACAAAAATATTGGTAAGTGAGAAGTGCTAACGTTGAACAAGAAGCGACGTTACACAGCGCCAAGGGCAAGAATAGTTTGAGTAGTTCGTGAAAAGGAATAGCGACATTTTACAGAGTGGCAGAAGTTGATCAGATCAAAAGCCATTGTATAGTAAATATTATATATTTGTAGTCTCTTTTCTTAATAGATACAGTAGTCAAAGCTCTTAAAGTGGATATTCAATTTTTGTATCTTTTATCACACGGCATTTGACCATAAAGGCCTCAGGCTGAGTTTTGTGTCGCGCCCTGCGATATAAATATCTTAAATATCAAGGCTTTCAGAACATGACTGGCAAAACTGATTGTAGCAGAGAATGCTACTAATTATAGCATGTCCTTGGGGATGTTTCCCTTATCGTGTTATATCGGACAACTTAACTCTAGCATCATCACAGGACTTCGACAATATCTACAGTATTCTCAGCAGGACAAATGACCTCGCCAGTCTGCATTTGACTCCCTTTCCTTCTCGTTTTCCCTGTTGATGTTCCTGAACAAAACTCCTCAAGTGGTACAATAGGTAACTAACTTATTTCTTCCCAGAGCAATTCCTCTGTGTACCATATACAACGGGTTTTAACATCAGATGTCTTTGTGAGACTTAAATACTCGTTTGCTTTAAACAGTCACAAGGCAACTGAACTCTTTAAAATGTTATTTCATCGAAGGTTTTACAGAATCAGCTGGAGTGCCAAATTCATTTGTATCTCGGCGTTCATAATCTCTGTTCAATCGCCATTCTTTAGCTGGTTCAGAGAGTTAAATGTGTTGGTCTAGACGAGAGTATTTAACCTTGGATATGGTCATGTTCTTTCTTCTCGTGCTTATCATTTAAAAATCTCTAAAGCCATGTAGGAACTTGCCCTAAAATATTTTCTCTACGGTAAATATGTTCTCGCTGCATCAAGGAATTGTTCATAAATGCCCCATAAGCTGCCTCGCTGTTATATGCCACTAATAAACATGCTCATACTATTTGTCGTTTCTTCAAAACACTACTTACATTGTCTCGCCTTTTTGATTAATTTAAATGTTGATCAGTATTGATCTTTGAGCGAAATTTCATAAGACCGATGTTGTAGTCTTTCCCACAGTACACACAGTGGTACGAATTGCAGTCGATGGCCTGGCCTCGATTTGATTTCTTGCTCTGTTTACTGGGCTGATCCATGAAAAACATGTCGTAGAAGATTCCAAAACTTCCAAACGAGATACATGAAGCCGGTCAATCCATTGCTATCCTCTTTCATTTCTTTCTCCTACACCATGAGCCACTTCGGAGAAAATTTTCGAGGTTGCTGCGATGAGACCAGTTTAGGCCATATCCGTCCGCGAAGTTCACAGACACGCACTTCGTTTAGAATGTGGAAATTTGGGACAATTTTAGATCGTTTAGCCATAAGCTTACAGCCGAAGTAAATAGACCGAAAAAACACGTAATCAGGAAATACCCGACAGAAATGAAATCGCCCAGAAAAACTGTATATGCTTTACAAAATACAATACAAGAGTTAAAGCCAGCGGGTGAGTTTGTAAGTAAAATGACGAGTTTCTTGAACTACGAGATAAAAGTTTTACCATGACTAATGAGGTAAAGCCTTTGCCACGAGGGGCCATAAAATGTTTCCGTAACCACTACCCTTGTACATGAAAGTTAGGGCTAGCTTGAACAATTTTTGGTTCGACGTTTTTGTTTGTAGCACAGCTGTGACTTTCCGTGACATTGCTGTGACTTGCTCCAGTTGCTGCGATGATCATCACAGGTCTGCGATGGGGACCATCAGGCTGTAGGACGTTTTGAACCTCACACAAGTTTTCAATGTCAGACGACAGTATCCCAAAAATCTTCCCAAAAATGAATTCTGCAGCTCGCCAGAAACTCTCTCAAGTTCGTCACCACTAGCATTTGCTTTAGGTATAAGTCTGTATCAGTCCTACGTCTCTACTCTTTGTGGTTAGTTAACAAGTTTGAGAACTTCTGCTTCCACTTGAGACATGAAATGGCATGATTTTTTAGCAGGATACAGTAGGTGTTGACGTATAGTGAAACTATAAACGGTTTTTTCAACACAATGTCTACCCATCATTGGGTTTACCCATTGTACATCTGCCTAAAATAATAGTATGCTTTCATGTATTACGTATTGAAATGAAATAGATAACGAATATTATTGCTACTCTTGAGAATCGTGAACTAAACAACCTTCTGACACCTTTTTCATGGCAAGAAAGAAAGGATTAGTGTAAATGTCAACGTAAAGTAGATGTCAACGTTACATAAGAACAGTTTTTTTCCTTTATTCTGTTTTTCTACAACTAATTCACACTCATATATAATGTCCCTCTATTCATTTCATCGCCCCCGAAAGGCTATACAGTTCCCAAATAGAACCCGCTGATATTAAAGCCGTCACAAATCAAATATTAGATGCCATTTAAAATCTCACTAAGTAGTGAAACCATTTCGTTCTTAAAAGCTCTTTTGTCCAACATTCAACAGAGTGCAAAATCGTCAGAATAGAATAAGAAAATGAAAGAACAACACTCATACTCAGATGCGAATTCAAAACAGCAAATCGGTACTTGGATTGACAGACTGGTGTTGTTTTGACCTATTAGTGTCCGTAAATTGGGGAATTAACCGAAAACGTCAAATGAAAGGACAAATCTCTAGCTTGTAAGAGTAAATAAGGCATGCATTAATATTTGGTCTAGATTGTCTTGTTACAGGGGTACAGTATTCATTAGTACTTCAGTGTAGAGATGGAAGAAACAACAACCCGGGGGCCTGGTTCCTAGGCAGTGAGCAGTCCGTTGTTAGCAGATAGTTAATTATGATAGTGATGAGTGACAATTAGTTAACAATTTATTAGCTGCTATTTAAGTATAATTTGGAAGTTTTGTTTTCCTGGAGACGACTGTTGTTTAGCATTATTTAAATATCCTTTGAAGTACTCTAGGAAGGCGAAACGCGATCCGAAACGCAATCCTATCCTAATGTCAACACCGTGTCGTGTGACAAATCTTGAAGGCTACCGCTAGGCGCCCTTGGCAGTCCACAATTTCATGAAAAGTGCTGTTATATTAGGTCATAAAGAAGCAGAAATGATTGAAACTCGAGAAGAAATTCCTATTATCGCAAAAATTTTGATAATGCAAACCTTTCTACGTAACATTTCATCCATTTTGCCAACATGATGATTGTGATACTTAATATGATGTGCTGTAAAAAACTCTTAACAGTGTCTTTCCTTTGTCAGTCGATAAGATCTCTTGCGGCATGCACTTACCGATAAAAAATGTAAGCCGTATGGAGATCGAGGATTTTAAAGTCTTAATAAGACCAAGCGGAGAAAGAGGTCTATGATAATGCTCTCCAATTCCAGGTTGATTTTTTCTATTTTGTGCTGTTTGCTGTCTACTTTCAGGTACTGATCATTTCAGGTGCAAACTGAACAGTGAAAGGATCCACGATGATGAGTGTAGAAGCACGATCGTTTTTAATAGAAGAGCGTCCATAAATTTTGAAGATGTTCTACCTCTTGTTCAGGTAAAACGTTAGCATCATCGTTTTACTTTAAAGATATGGAAAAAATGCAAAACTGTGGATTATAAGTAGAAGCAAGTATATTTTTGTATGCTTCCCAGGTGCAATGCTGAGTATCCAGTCCAAACAAGAATTAGGTACAGCATTTCATGTTTTTTATTCCGCTAAGAATTTGCCTGTACACAACAGTATTCTTAGACTCAGTAGAACAAGCATTTAGCCTTTTGAACGTTGCAGTGAACGCTTGCAGGCAACAAAATTGGTACCGATGAAATAGCTGTCATCTCTCGGCTTAAAATAATTTTCAATCACCTTGGACACCTTTACTGCCAGCAAAGCCTAAAAACAAAAGAAACAATTTGTAGTTAGTATTAAATGCGAAATTTCTGTTTGAAGAAAAACCTTTCTAAGTATTTCAACTTTATCAAATAAGCTTGGGATAGGTTGGAATTTTGCATTCGAAGTTCTCCATTTACCATAAGGTCTCTTTTACCAGTTATCTCAACGGCATGGATCAAATGCTGCTTCAGTTATGATTCTACCATTAATCAAAACTATAGATTGTTGGATTTATTTGTGACTGCAAAATTGTCCTCTCTATATTTAAGTAGCTGGTCGAGAGAAAATTCAGCTGGATATTAAAAAATTACACTTTACATATAGTTGGTCGAGTTAAAACAGACCCTTTCCTGGTCTTCATTGACTCCTTCAATTTATTAACACTTCCGAGCGTATAATTCAGACCACCTTAACATAGTGTCACTACGACTTGAAATTGTGGCGGTTATGCTTTAAACTTGCTGATTCTTCCTACCACTGCTGGACCAGATACATAGGTCTTTTATTTTCTATCTTTCTCGGTACCTTTATATTAATATTTGAATTTAAACAGTAGTTAGTATTCCGCTTCCACTCTCTGCATAGACGTCAATTACCAATACGTTCATAGCATACTCATTTTCCACATTTAAGGTAATGACGCAACCTACTTTATCCCATGCTGTCAAGATAAGAGCTTATTTTGTACCACTGGCATTAAAATTATTTGCTTTTCACTGAAACAGTGTAAATCATTGTTTTGGTGTGTCAAAGGAAACAGTGAAGTGAAGTTTTTCACTTATTGCGAGACGAAAAAGAGGATTGGACTGCAAAAGTATCAACTGATAGCTTAAAGGTGATTACACTGCCCCGTATATCCAATCGTAAAATGTTTTTGCTACTGTTACTTTCTCTCTCTAGTATAAGCAGCAAAGTGCTACTTTTCTGATTCATTGCTCTAAATTAAAGCGTATTAGTTAGAAATTTTCAATATAATATTGATTTGTAAAAAAGACTGGATCGAACAATGCCATTGTTTCTACCAGCGAAAAAGTGTGGTCAAGAATACAAATTCCCAGAAGTTAAAATAGCGCGGGAAGGTCCGCCATGTTAGGTAACATTGTTTATAAGTTTTGCGTAATGAGGACTGAAATGGTGTTTAACGACTGGCCTCTCTTGGAAACGGAAGATGCTCAATCCAGTGTTTTTTAGAGATCAGTGCAATTAAACCGGAACAATTATGATATTCCTTGATCACTTCGGTATAATAAACAAGTTTAGATATATGTTTTCCATGGTTCGGTAAGCTGTTCGAGGTTTACACAGAAATCACAAGGATTTAGATTCCAGAAGGAGAGATTAAAAATAAGTTATTGAAAAACTGTCCCTTAGCATCTGTCCTTTATGGGATCGCTGTCCTTCCCTTACCAGACACCTCCGTCATTGTGAGAGTATACTGTGTGTTGGAGTGCCTTTTGCTGTGCTTCAAGGTCGAGCTTATCTTGTTAGACGAAATTTCTTACTGCAATCTCAATAGTTTTCTATGTTAATGGCTTGCAAGGGATTCTAAACAAAATGTTTGTATCTGTTGAGGTTAACCTGCCAATAATCCTGAGAATAATATGAATAATACATAAAGAAATAACGTTTAGGTGATGAAATTCGACGATATTTCTTGTAGTCTATTTTTATCAAAGCAATTAGTTTCTTTCAAGGAGACCTGAAGTTAAGCTCAATATGTAACTCATCAGATTCAGAATCTGCATGTGTATGGTACCAAATATTTAACTCAGTTCCAAATGTTATCTTTAAGTATATTCCTACTTGAACTTTTGAAACTGATAATCATAGGCGTTTTTAAGCCCCTGAGGGATATATGTATTAAGAATTCATGGACTACTTTTATCTGAAAATTCATCATTTATTTACAAAAGCCACCACGTTGAATTTCCTCCAAATTATTAAAATTTTAACCATAGCACTCATTACAGTAACTGTACATTTACCTATCAAGAAACAAAAGAAATTTGCTATCGATATTTGCTGTCGATTTGCTTCATTTTCTTTAACAAATGTTAGAACATGACCATCAGGAGTTCTCGTAATGTGTTAATAAATTTGATATTCTATAAATTAAAGTTTCTTAAAGTTAGATTGTATATGATCTAAACAATTGTAATCATTTTATATCACTTCTTTCCTTCATGATAGCAAAAGACGTGCTGGATGTTTTGATGTACTGCAATGACTCTTCAGCCACCGTAAGATGTAATAATCGGAAAAGCTTTGATTTTAATATTTAACTTCGTGTCTTGTTAGCAAAGTATTAATGCATGAGAATCAATTAAGATAGATTTTAACACATGCTTTCTAAACTAGAATCAGAACCACACAATTTTTTTCTTCGTTCTCAAAATGTAGCAAGAATTATTTTTCACGTTAATTTTTTGTTGTTTTTCTTTCATATTACCAAACTTGGCAACATGTGTACACATTAAGAGAATTAACACGTATTCTTAATTTAAATCGGTGAGATAAAATCTTGACCAGTAATTGAATAAAGTGAGATTAATTCATGTGAAGTTGGTTTCAAACTTTGTACATTATAGGGTAACTTTAATTCATGGGCGAGTTATCATTAAAATCGGCATGCCTGACCTGCCGGTAGGGGTCAACAAATGTGAAATCTGCTTAGACGTCATTATCAATGATTTATAAACATGAAAGAATACGCCATTAGACCAGTAACATAAGTAAAAGTTTGTAATCAAGTATAATGAAGCTTTAACCACTTTATATTTGTTACCGCTTACTATCATCTGCTAGGTTCCTTTCCTTTGAATTGATGATTTTACGTTGCTCAGATAGTACAGATTAGTAAACGTAACGCAATATATCAGTAGAAGGCTTTCATCTCATATCCAAGATTCCTTACTGAAATAGTCATGAATAAACTAGTAAGAAGATTCCCCGAAAAATCATCGCCTCTTACAATAATAAAATAATGAGAAGTTTAAGTGATAGTTTAGCATCACACAATAAAAGTGTAAAATCCTTTATTTTCCTAAATCCTAAAAAAATATAGGAAACTACCATCACCGAGCGCTCGTTTCCTGCAATATTTTTATGCCTTCTTGTGTAAACTAAGATGCATGTTTTGAACCCCTAAGACTTTTTTTAATATTCAATTTTTATGCTCTTGAAATTACAAAGTAAACGTAAATTTAAAAATAATTGGATCGCCTTGTCCTGTTGACCAATATATTTTCCTGCAACGCTCAACCATCTACATTTGATTTCATTATCGCAAATCTGAAATTTAAGATGTAAAGAAGAGAATGTTGCTAACCTGCAAAGTTATTAACATCATAGATTCTTACTTGCTAGCATTCTATACGCCCCCTTATATGGCATGCTTCTCATATGAGTATAATCTGCCCATTTTACTCTACTATGTACGTGCGCACAGCTGCATTAATAATTGGATAGCATTTTACAATAAACATTTTACAGCCCCTTTCTCAATGAAATCAAATCTTCAACTAAGGTTTGGAGCGAAATTGAATTTTTTGATGACAATAATTACCATAGAAGTTTAGATAGACGAAGGTAGTAATTCTTATGTATACTTAGACATATGTAATAGTATTGGCTAATAAGTAAATTTGAAGATACAGATCGATGTTCTATTACTGCTCCATAAGCAGTTGTTACAGCATGTTATAAGTGCTAAGGATCAAGCTACTCTTACGGACTAAGTCATGCAAAATTCGACTTTCAAACAACTGTCTCAAATAGAGGTCCAAAGTCCCTGTAAGACCGTTGCCCGCAAATGACTGTTCAGTACTCACAAAGATCTAAAGTTGCGTCAATCAAAGCAAGTGATAAAAGAGTACATGTTTTGGACTTAATGCAGTGATTTTGTGTATCAGCCTACAAGAACGTGGCAAATGCGTTTTGTTTGTTTGTTTTTAAATCATTTCACCCGGCTCAAGGCCGAAGCCATTTCTAGCAGCTTTACCCTTCCGATGACAATGTATCCATGCTTGTCATGATATACAAAATTCAGTTCCTCCTCTGTACTTTTCGCTCGAAACATGGTTTCAAACTTCACAACAGCAGATGGCAGAGCACAGTAACTCCGGGATCGTGGCAGGCAAACTCAGGGTCGGTGCGAACTCACGAACTTCGTGCAGTGAGTCTGACACTCTGCTACTATGCCACTAGGGATTGTTTGCGTCTTTCCTATTTGATCTATTAACCTCACCTTGATTCCACTAAAGTAGGTCCAAAGGCCAACATGGTCCGTAACAGCATTAAGAATAGTCTTTATGCATGACAAGATAAGCCTTTGCTCCTCCTTTATCTTAACGTCAAGAAGTTACTTTACTTGAAACGGCCAAGGCAATTTGATTTTCAAATCCTACTTTTTAAAATTTGCTATCAAAATGTTTTATTTATTTCATATCTCTCTGTAAATTAATCATGGTAAAGACTAAAAACTTAAAGTGCACTCTCTACATAAAAAGGATTCCCTAGCACGTTAAAAACTCTTTAAAAACTTTATCAGAAGAGTAAAGTGATTGAACTATTTTTAAAAGACACGTACTTTCACCAAACTGGGTGAAGTTATTTAATACGGTTATCCGCAAAACCTGTTGGTAGTGATGATGCGCCTTTCCAATGTGAATCTCTTTGAAGTTGCTTCTCAGGATGTGCAAAATGTACCACTCGTGCTCCTTCATTCATTGCCTTTGTCTCTCATTACTACATGATAACAATAAAATACCAAATTCTTTCCTACGATCATAAATCTGATCCTATACTCTCCAGGCCGTAAAAGAGAAGGATCTCTAGCTATTGTTTTCTTCTTTCTTCCAATCTCCTAGCCGCATTTTAGAGTCCTTGTTTATATTTTGAGGAGGGATTTTGTTAACGCGATAATGAACTAAGAACTCGGATTCCACTAGCAGTATACTGCACATATGTGAACGCATAAAGTTATGGGGAACTTGAACATCAATTGCTGCACTTTGCTGCTGACTAACGAATTTGTGCTATTGGTGAAGAATTCCTCAATAGTTTAATTAATGCTTAGGGAGTCAGCGCTTTATTAATAATGTCAAATAAATTGGTGGTGGCTTCCTCCTAGTATCTTTTCCTGTCCCTAAGATGTCTAATGAATTAATTGTCTGTTAAGCCAGTAACTTTACACAAATGTTCAGCCAGACGTGCCTCTAAATGGCACATTGTTTGATCCATATAACAAGCTCCGCAGCTTGAAAATGTAAATTTACTAGAATCCTATGAGCAAATAGCCTTTTGAAGAAAAATTGCTTCAATCCTATCACCTACATTTGATTTCTCCAAAAAAATTTGGAAAGAGCAAATGCCGCATCAGACAAGACTGTGGAATAGAACTGACGAATATGCACCAGCAATGCTGTGGAAACTAGTTAACATTGGCTGAATGGCGCCCTACCACAAATTTTTTAGTGTCTAAGGTTTCTGCATATGTAAGGCTACATATCTTGCAGTGAATGACATCTGCAGTTTATATGTTTTAAATTCAAAACACGTTTTTGTATAGGGGTAAACAACTTACCTGACAACACTGTAATCTGATGGTGCTGGATGTGCACAAGTTTATTAATCGTGATTCGTTTCGAGGTGGTGGTTTCAAGGTTTACAAAACCTTGCATACTTACGGCTTCGTGTAAAATGGTTACCAGTAATTGCTTGTGGAAGTAATCAACACTCAAGGGATATTAATGGCACCCACTCACACCACAGATGTGATAGCAGTCAAAGAAATAGAGGCATACGTACTACCTGGAGCTACAATAATGTCTTCTCCTTCATTCTCGTTGTCAATTAATGTTGTATTAAAATCGATCTAGCATTGATATGCCTAACGTAAAGTATATGTTTATAACTTATCTAAAGATATCTGATATATTAACTTTTGAGTGCAATACAGTAACTTTAAAATTTTTTATTTACAGCTAACACGGTGTTGTAAACAGGGTTTTCTGCCCGCTGTTTTTACATATATAGCATAACTTGATGAAATTTGACAAAAGATTAGGGTTGAAGAAGTCTTAGTAATTTAGATTTATAAGAAAGGGCCAGAATTCAATTAGGGTAATGGGAGTCCTAACATCGGACACTTCACTTATTGCCATGATAGATTATAGCTTAAGGAAGTTTGAAGGCGTATTATACTTTAATGGTACGTCTTGGTTAAAACAGGTTCTTAAGATCCGAAACGAAATGTACACTCGAGAAATTACAGCACTCGTCAGGCGTCCACTATCTATTCCTTAAAACCAAAACTCAAATCTACAAACAAAACAAGCCAAACTTCCAGATACAACCATCATAATCTATAAGCGTCATACAACTATGTACAATAGATACATATTATTCAATCAAAGAAAGACAAACACAAAAGTGAAGAGATGACAAAGGCAGATGAATGGAGAGAAACAGACACGTGCATCACACACATGTGACCGAGCAACAAACAAAAGTAACATTACACATGATCAGCACATAAGATTGACATCTTTGGGCAAATACCAAGAACAGAAGCAAACAGCAAGACAACAGTTAAAAATACAGAAATATGCTAAATAAAGAGGGGAATTACCGTTATAATATCTATAAATTAATATCGAAGAATCGTAAATTACAAAAGTTGACCCTACAAATTTAATGAAATAACCTGTTTAACTGTTATTCTATACTACCTCCGAAACCAAAACGTTTTATCTATTCTATCTATATATTTGGGGCACACAATATCGTTTTAACCCTTACAAAAGTTTCAAGCTTGAGATTACACATATATTGGACTACATCAATCCATCCTCAGTTGTTTACAGAAGCACATGTCCTTCAATCACGCTTGTACAACACCAAGTGTTGATATATCCTATTTTTGTAGGCCTCCTGAAAGGTTTTTAGGATTTCAGGTAGAAAATAGTGTCCTAAAGTAACTCTAGACTGAAAACCGTCTAAAAATTGTCTGGCTATAAATTGATGTATCTACTTACAGAAATTTTAATATATTATGTATAGCTTAGTGGGAAAAATCAGAAGGAGTTGAATAAAAGAGTTTCCTGTCCTATAAGTCCGAACGTAATTACATTTGTATGAGACCCCGCGTCCCTTTTCACTCGCAACATATCTAAGACCCCCCTATTAAAAAGGGCATTGGAATGATGCCATCCCGAAACTCCTTGCATGTAGCAAGAAAGAAAAGAAGGCAGTTTTTTAAAAACTATATCTGGAAGCTTATCAAACCACTACTTTATTTCATGATAATACTTTATTGTAAATAGGAATCGTGAATCATATTTTGTAAATTTTTCTGTCCTGCTCTGAGTAATGCTTTGCCGTATATCTAGATTCTTATATCTATACCGCAGAGAGGCAAACGAAGACGTTTTCTTCGAGATTAATAGTTTATCATTAAATGAAAATTGCTTTTTTATAAAAAATTGGTTTCGTTGGTAAATGTTACTGCGGTACCCAAACACCTGAAATACCCCTCATGCCTTTCTCTCTCACAATGCTGATTAGCATAGTGTGTCCTGTCCGTTTTGAGATTTTTCGGGTACTATTCCGGACACGTGGAAAAACTAAGGATGAGTAAAGTTCTATTTCTACTCTATTCACGGTCCAGATTTCTAAAGAGGATCCTTGATCAAACGAGTTTTCAAATGCTGTATGATTCAGACTGACTAAAGCACATCTCAGCGAATAAATCTGTTATTGGAGAGATGATTTTTTACTATCTAGAACAGAAAATGGCAGGTTTATAAACAGCTGCGTCTATACCAGGGTCGTCTAGTTTTTAATACAACATTTCATCTTACGATTGGATTTTTCCACTTTTTTAAACTGTAACTAGTTATTTAGTTGGAGGATCGACGCTAATGGAATATCAATTAAAGTTTACGTCGGCTTAGGTACCGCCTATAACTCATATATGCCAAAAATGACCATCTTTTATCGATCCTCTTAGCAATTATAATATGTAATGCCACACAATTGAAATATAGCATTGTTACCAATAATTTCAAATTGTCAAAGCAAATTTACAAAGAATAACAAAACTGTGGAGGAGATCAAATGCCTAAAACCTTCCCCATCGAGTTTCAGATTATTATCCATACTCATCTGTCGCAGATAATCTAATCAGAGAAAGCCTTCAAACGTATAGAGACCGAGTAGTGATCTTGCCATATTAGTTTTCTTGAGCAAATTAAGGCTGACTTCAGCTATATCTACATAGATTCACTAATACGAGCAGTCGTCGCCCCCTACTGTGTGATGATGTTGAAAACGACTTCTTGAGTATTCAGGAACAGAACTACTATTATCATAAGCAGCTATTGACAAATGTTCATCCCATGCTTTCATTTAATCTATCACAACATGATTACAGCTGTAAAGCAAAGCTTCTGATATCTGTGTTATCATCAGTTTGCTTTGCATGTGCATGGTTTTCTTATAAAATTAAGACAAGCTAGAGTTTCGTGAGTTCTTTATATACGAAAGTAGGATGAGAAACTACGTCTAATACCTCAATTTTAACTTGGGAGGTTGAAAGATACCGTCATTGCTAAATAAAAATTATTATCACTATTATTGTGTGAGAGAACAAAGGCAATACAAATGTGGTTTAAATCTCTAGAACTGTTTTGGTTCGGGACATTTGACCTTGCACATTATTGTCAGCTCCATCTGTATTAACGGTGCACAGTATGAAATCCGTAGACGTAGCTGGAATCGTATAACCTTTTCCTGCAGAATGGAAATTTGATTCTATCCTTCCATTAAGAGTAATTTCCAGAATATAAGAGTGATATTTTGGCCATGGATCACGCACTCTACAACTAATAAAAGTGACCTTCGCACAGAGATATAGTGATAGCCTGAAGTAAAAACTTCTAATTTCTTTAATGACGTTCGAAACTATGCAGCATAGTAGCTGATTAGGAGCACCAGTGTGTTTAATTTTTCTAAAAAGTACTTACATACAAGAGATAACTGTTTAACAGCTCATTTGTAATCAAAGTAAGGGTTTTAAAGCCTTCAGCAAGATAAGTCGATGATAATTGTGTATCATATTATGTAATTGCAAATAAATATTTGACATAAAAGCATTCAAGCTATTTTTCAAGATAATATGCAGATATTTTGAGAATTTAGATTATCCTTGCAGCTATGTGTATTATCACGGCAATTTACCCTGACATTAAGACCCAATCTACCTACAACAACCTTCAAATCATAAATGATGAAAGTATAGGATGACGAGGTTTGTTACGAGTGTTAGGAAGAGTTACTTAGGAAGAGTTTAAGAATAGCAATTTCAAGCTACTAAGATAGAGCCTCCAGTAGTAGTGTTAATTGTTTAACTTACATCCTTAGTTTGGGTAAAATACCAAGAAAATAAAACAAATGTATTTGGATAATGCTTTATACCTCTGATGATTCGTTCATTACAATTTCCGACCATAACCAGTAATTATTCCAACGATAAATTAATCCAAATTGTGATGCTGACGTTAAGAGGCATGTTGTGTTTTGAGTTTCCTCCTTTCATGAGTTATCATCAAAGTCTTCCTTAGCACTTTTGTTAAATGGAAAGTCATTCCACAAGGCAAGTGCATTTTTCACTGCATAAGGCAAGTACATTCGCTACTGCACAAAGCCAAATGCATTCGCCACTGTACAAGGTCAAGTGCATTTTTCACTGCACAAGGCAAGTACATTCGCCACTGCACAAAGCCAAATGCATTCGCCACTGTACAAGGTCAAGTGCATTTTTCACTGCACAAGGCAAGTACATTCGCC
>JAAAKL020005982.1:0-18577 GCA_010016065.2 Carybdea cf. marsupialis auct. non (Linnaeus, 1758)
ATGGTGATGATGATGATGATGATGATGATGATGATGATGATGATGATGATGATGATGATGATGATGATGATGATGATTGGTGGTGGAACTGATGCTAAGATGAATGATGATAACCCTGACGATCACGACAACCATAACGATTATTGTCCAAGCGAGCTAAGCAAATGGAGACACTGAATAAGTTTTATTGGTTTCTAAGTTTCGAGTGGCTTGTAAAATCCGTAAAAATCAGCAACTAAGTCTTCTACACGTCCTGAGTTCGTTCCTCATAAAAGGCACTAGCTTTCCACTTAATTCACATGCAACGGTTCTCAAACAAAACGTCTCTAGTGGCTTGTAAATCCCCCCAAATTCCCACTAACTTTTCCACCTCCGATAGCTTCAAAATGGAGGTCGTTGTGGCCGTGTCTAGAAAATACAAAAAAGTCTGGCACAAATATGGCACCCATGCACTCTCCGACACGTTCTATATCTTCAGTGTCGACGTAGTTAATCAGCATACACAATATCTTAACTTACCTTGTGTGCAAATGTAAGCCCTCGGTTGTTTATGTCCATCCACATAATTCGCATTGATATAATCGGAAAACTGTAAAAAAAAACCCCCAAAGTATAATATTAATGCAACCAAGAAAAGGATCTCAACAGCTGCAACATCCATATATTTGTAACTTAAAAGCGTTACGAATCCAATATTAATTTCACTTTTTGTGGCACTAGCATGCTGATTTCGAAAGTAAAGTGTTGTCTGTTCACAGAAAAAAGTTCGAAAAATTGAATGAACAAACTCAAGAAATCTGAGCGACTTCCCTGCTCTACTGAAGTCACAAAACGCAACACCTCGACTCAAGCTTTTTCTTCCTTTTTTAGGAAATCAAAGTATTTAAGTACCTGTCCAGCTAGCCAAGAACAGATATCGTGCTTTAAATATGCTTATCATTTTAAAGCTTAATCCCCACACCTTGAACTGCTTTGAATGGGGCCGGAGCGGGACGAGGAAAGAAGGGCAACCGTTTTCAGAAATGAACTGCGGCATAAGGATGAGTAAAGATAGAAGCTGACGGGGACGACGAATTGCCTAAACAGAATTACAAAGCCCAGAAAAAACTATCGTACCAAACTGGTGACATCTGAGAAAAACCATAAGAAGAACAAGAGCAAAACCAGCAAGAAAAAAGAACATTCATGTAAACAAAAAGAACAAGGGCAACTGGTATAACAAGTAAGAACAACAATCTGAAAAACAACAACAAGAACAAGAAATAAAAAGTAAAAAAGGAGCAATGTCATGTACTATGGGTCAACACTCGGGCGTAGATATAACGGAGAAAGAAAAACTATGGAGCTACCGAAATAGTGTAACAAATACAGACTAGAAGCATTACACAGGATACGCATTGTCAATGGGGTCGCATTTACACATGCATAGGAAGGGTGCATTAGATAAGTAACATGTTTACTGTTGCACGAGAGAAGCAGGACTGCTTCTGAGAGAACCAGGAATGATACGTTTTAAAAATAAACTGGAGGTACGGAATTTCATGGAAGCGAAAACCAACGTATTCATTCTTTACAACTTTAAGCTTCAAGTTGCAACTAAAGAATGCGCCGTCTCTTGCTTTCGTATATTAGAAAAATGGAAATATGAGACTCTCTTCCAACCATCTTTACTACGATAATAGTTTGCAACTTGTAATGAGTGTTGGTTAGACCAATACACCAAATGGAAGTACCTCCGCGGTCAAGCCACATGGTACACTGCCAAATTACGCAAATGGTCTCCAAATAACCGTACAGCTGGCTGTCGGCCTTCATTGGTTAAGGACTGGGGACGAAAGTGGTAACTCAAAGCTACAGTAATTTATCATCAGGGCTTACCATAGCTCAGTTGGTCCCGAATTCAAATTCAGGTAGTGCTATTTTTTAACTTCTACAGGATCTTTTCAAAAGAACAAGAGATCCAAGAGTTTATCGCTTCCACTCTTGCTACGACATCAAAATGATCAAGGTCGTCGACAATCTGTAATACGATAGTCCCGATTTCGCCCGACAGATCTGGCAAATGTCTCAGCTTCCATGCATGTCTAGTACCTGACCAAAACCCCTATCTTCGTGTTTTACAGATAGGCCAATACGCAATGTTGCAGGATTAAACATCTACTACAACCGATTTACGTCGATTCTGGGACGCAGACTGCACATACCTGCTGTTCCCAACCAAAATGTCCAACAATACACGAAGCTCAATACCTAAGATCTGGGCAACGATTAAACATGAGTTTAAAATGGCCTTTCATATACGCAGATGGCCTTCTGCATTCTAGTATTGTTGACCAATGACGCCTTAATCTTTGGATTAAAATGTTTTTCATGGCAGAAACGTCTAGAAACACCTGGTGAACAGATGATTCATTACGTAAGCCTGCAATTCCTTATATAACATATACATTTAGCGTATTCTTCCGACTTCAGCTGTCATAACGGTATCGGCTTTGATGACGTTTACGGCTTCATACTTCCGACAAATATCCGTATTAATATCATTTAACTTCAAGAACCAACAGCAGACTTGAAAAAGGCAATGACTTGTTGACAACATTCGGTAATAGGTACAAATAAACGTGTATAAGGTCAAAGACCAACATCATATCTCATCGATTTTAAAACCGCCACCTCTCTAACAACCGCAAATAAGAATATGAAGTGTTAGATTCTTAAATTCTTTATTGGCACAACCGTTTTCCTTACTATATCTAAATTACAACGATAATTTAAGAATATTCTAATGATCTACATTGTATAAGTTACACCTGCCACGCTTACGTAAGGAAGATCGTAGCTCCGCATACACCCCTGACCCAATCGGTTTAGGTCAAAATGTGCCGTTTCTTCACCGCCGTGCCTAGTTCGCGGCAATCTTAAGAAGCAGTGATGCTTAGCGAAAAGGAGAGACACTCTTCAACTACTATTTAATTTCTTTGTTTTGATAAACGGATTTGGAGATTTAAAATATGGATATAGGTTTTTCAGGTTCAAGGTAATTTATACCTACATCGCTAATTTTGCCAGATGCAAGAAATATCTCTTTCCTTGTCACTTTTGCTTGAGACCGGATTGATCGGAGACGTTCCATCAATATGATGCAAATGAATCTTTAAATTTAAGAGAAGTTCATATCAGAACTTCTCTTGCACGAGTGATCTGATAACAACCAGATTCTAAACAAACGATGGCTCTCCTGTACTAGACACTTTTTACTCGCTGCTTAAAGATCTTTGAAAGACACCATCATACAAGAAGCTGCCACGCAATAAACGTAGCCGAAAATGTCGCGAAAGCAAATTGGAAGCAAGTATACACGAAAGAGCCACGACCGCGAATGGATATGAACATCAAGAATAGATCCAGGCCTCTTGTGGTCCAATTTATATACAAACAAATGGGATATGATATGGAAAGCATCTGGCATGGGAGGCATATGGCATAGAAGGCATATGGCATGGAAGGCATATGGCATGGGAGGCATCTGGCATGGAAGGCATCTGGCATGGGAGGCATCTGGCATGGGAGGCATCTGGCATGGAAGGCATCTGGCATGGAAGGCATCTTGCATGGGAGGCATCTTGCATGGGAGGCATCTGACATGGAAGACATATGGAACGGAAGGCATATGGCATGGAAGGTATATGGTATGGAAGGCATATGGCATAGAAGGCATATGGCATGGAAGGCAGGTAAAATAAGAAGAGAAGAGGCAGGTAAAATGAGAAGAGAAGAAGTAGATACGATGAGGAAGAACGGGAGAAGAATGAAAAAAGAACAAAACGAAAAGAAATAGAGGTAGAACACGACATCGTAAAACGAGAAATATGAGAATAAAGAGAGGGAGTAGGCATAGGACAAAATGAGAATAATGGAGTATAACGGATAATGGCAGGAGGAATAAAAGGAAAAAGCGAGATATGTAGTGAAGAAGAAGAAAGGTAAAGTAGAGAGAAGATGAATGGAAGACATGGAAGAGAAATGAAGAAAATGAGAAAAAATGAATAACGAAAAAGAAGGAAACAAAAATAGAGAACGAACAACCACAAGAAAAGAGTGAGTATAAAACGGTGATAAGGAAAAGAAAATGGAAAAAAACGAGAAAGAAATAGACAGGAACTTGTATGTTAAAAATAAGAGTAAAATCATACCGGATCATCATCTATATGCTTCAAGCGAACTCGTGAGTGTTCGTAGCAGAGAACATCACTATATCGATTCTTCTTTAGATTGACCGGATGTCTGCCAAAGAACAAGAGAAATTTAAAATTATAATAATAACACTTGATCATGTTGTCGATGACGTTGCCTTGACTATACCAGTATACTCCCTTAATACAATGTATGACGTAGTGCAACCAAATGCGAACCCCTCGTCTACTGGATACTTATATGAAATATCTGGTCTTCAGCCCTACCCTCAACGCGATCTTCCTTCCACGATATTGACAACCAAAATTGCAGAAACTTTCACTGTAAGATATAGATGAGAATGAGCACCGTGGCCAAACGCTCAAGCACCGTAACCACGTGGCAGAGACGTCAGACTCGTGACGTAAGGGTCCCGCTAGCACGATGTTGTGTCGACAGCCACGTAACTCTTGCTTTCCTCTTCGTGATCACGACATACATCTTCCTCTAGTTGCTACTGCTATCGACCTCTGTTG
The DNA here is from genome assembly GCA_010016065.2 of Carybdea cf. marsupialis auct. non (Linnaeus, 1758). NCBI lineage: Eukaryota > Metazoa > Cnidaria > Cubozoa > Carybdeida > Carybdeidae > Carybdea > Carybdea cf. marsupialis auct. non (Linnaeus, 1758). The sequence goes on from JAAAKL020005982.1 coordinate 4,710, forward strand.
GCTAATCTCAACCAACTGAAGTTCAGTCAGTGGGAAGGAAATGATGATAACATCAAATAGAACATAACGTATCTTAAGCATCTTCTCAATTCTCACATACGGAAAAACACTCAGAGGTAACTGATTCTTTTTTTAATAGTGATTTATACAGTGTACAGATCTTCAAAAAACTTTGGTCTCATTTCCTGGTATATCGATCTAATTTTCCATTTTACACTAGGACGAAATGCAACTTCAGCCAAACTAAAGTAGTTTTAAGACCCAACAGGAGGTGCATAGCTTTCAGATGCAAGGATTTACAAGTTCACCTTTTCTATAAACTTGAGCTTGTGTTGTGTTATTTTGCTCTATTGCTAGATAATTGATCATCAAAAAATGCCAAAACTACTTCTCGTCCTTAACACAGTTATCCGCTTGCATTCGACTTCATCTATTATTGGGGTTTAAGACTCAGTAGCACGTGCACCAACTTTCGAAGGCTGCTTCGTGAACTCTTTACTGGTTAAACTAACCGAAGTACCAGGAGTCACAAATAATCTTTTTACCAGTAGGAAGAAGACTTGGATTTCGGTATTTTCCGAAAAACATCTTTCTGGAAGACAGTGTAATAACAGAAACAGCAAGGTTCCGGAGGTTTCCAGTGAGTTACATTGGGTTTTGGAAGCTTTTGCAGGGACTTACAACATTTTGACCGAAAAATTAGGTAATTACGCCGTTTTGAAGGTGTAAAACAATATAACTGTGATAAATCCTCCAAATTTGACCTCGTTTTGGCTAGAATTTTATCGTGCTTCTCGCCCTCTCTTCTTCTCAATGATACATAGGGTATATTATCGTAAAATGAAACAATTAGGTCCTAACTCCTTTACATGACCAAAATTTCTATAAGTAAATACATTACGACGAATTCAGATAATGTTTTGACATATATTGGGAACGTTTTAGAGTTATGACACAATTTTCCACCTGAAATCACAGAAAATCAGTCAGTGCTGAGAAACGCCCTCCTATCCTACGCAAATTGGGTTAAACAGGTTAAAACAGAGCTATACAACGCTTAGTTCCTAATGCAGCAATCAATATTATTCGTTTAGGATATTGCTGATGTTATCTGATATACAAAATATTTGTTATGGGTATTAAAGTTGAAGGTAGCAATACTATAGACAGGATTAAAATCTTCGTCGCTTTCATGAAACTGTAATCAAAAGTTTGTTGTTGTCGCAGTTTTCAAGGCGCTACCACGAGGAGTCCAAAACAGGTTATGATTATTCTCAGAAATGTATGCAAGATAGTTGCTCCCCTTCTATTTTAAACTCTTCTTTTATTTGCATTTGTAGACAAAGTGAATACAGCTTTGTTGAATAGAAATATCCACTGGATAGCATGGAAAGGGCAAAAAGATGTTCAAAGGGCGTGAAATCAGTTGAAACTATTTATTTCTACTCCTTTCAATGTAACTCAATACCTTGAAGAGGCAAACCTGCCTTGTATTGTATGGAGAATTTTTTTAAATACTTTTGGTGCTCTCTGTCTTCTGATGGCATTGGACAAATCTCCCGATCGGCCCCATTACCCCCTATGTGGTCGCCATGTATACATCGGTAAAACGACAACCAAACAAAGAGGGTGCCGAAACAACGATCAGTTTCCGCAGCAGCTGATTCGAATCATCTTCTAACCGATTCAATCAATTTAAAAGATTCCCAAAAGATTTGAGGTAAAGATGGTTCAAAATGGGCATCCGAGTAGAAACAGTTCGTTTTCAAAATATGGAATGCTCTTACAGGAAAATCTCCAATAAAATATAGTGCGAAGTTGAGTGATGACGAGTTGAAATTAAGAGTCATAAATTCATGTTTTTTGTTTGTTGACTTGAGAATAAATCCAGCCCTCCTCATATCCTCACGTACGTCTTCTGTTAATGGTGCACCCAGGTCTTCCGCAGCCGACATATATCAAAGAATATGGGCTTTGAGAATTTGGTGTGATTCATACCATTCACTCTATCGGCAAAGTCTTCGATAAGGATGTCGCAACTTTAGTTTGGTAAGATAGCACAATATGGTAATGCAAGGAGTTTAAATACAACCTTTAGGCAGTAGAGAAGCGTCAAAACCAACCTCGGGTACCAACCTCGAACTCTGCCTGCGGGCATATAACGTTTCCAACCCGATAGCTGCAAAACGTGAAGGCTGTGCTCTCTGGATAATCGATCAGTATGTGTTTTAAATCAGCCGATTCAATTCTCATTTCAAATTTATAACCCTACAAAGGGGCCGTGTGCGCGTGCTATGTATCTACACTCTCCTACCAGCGCATCAGAATAAATCATTACCAGAAGACGCTAGCTGCACGGTTGATGCTAATTGTAAGAGTTGTAATTCAGTATGAAGAGGGAAGAATATCTACTTAGTCTCCTGGAGTCGTCAAATGCAATGGGTGATTATAAGGCCCCTTCAATAGAAATAGGAGACACTGTGTTGATTACGGATTAAAGTGCAAAGAGATCGTTTTGGAAACTTGCTAAAATCGTATCTTTCATTACAGGTAGAGACAAGGTCGTCAGAGCAGCCAAGGTATAGGTAAGTACAGGCAAGGGCACACAGATTCTCAACCGACCCCTTCGACATCTTGTGCCACTAGAAATCTTTAAGGCAAAAGGTTCAAAACCAGAGTAAGGTTCGCACAATCAGCACATAATCAGCGTTAGCTAGATATAGAAGTAACAGTAGCATGGTAGTGCATAGTATAAGTAGAGTTCATTATTACACTTATATTATTAATTACTACATTAACGTAATAAGAATATTTTAAAGAATTTGTTACATTATACGTGTGAAAGTACGTAAGATTTATGTTTGATAAAATGTTTGTATCAAACGGGGGAGTGTGTGTTGGAGATATAATTATGCTAATTATTCTCTATTGTTTGTATCATTATAAAAGCCTTGTTGTAAAAGTTGTAATTCAGTATGCATATGAACTATTCATGTAATGTAATTAGTAGAGCTTCTTCTCGTTGATAAATACTTTGGAAAATGTACACCTCGGTTTGGTTGATCCAGTACTCTTAGATATCGAATCTATCGTCTCCACAACAGCTATATTATCTGTACCCAACATCTAAACAATCCGTTCAAACTCTTCTTTCTTACACCGTAGCATCATTCAATTTTGCGAAATTGCTTTTCGAAAAAACCCTCATGGCTAGTGTGTGTTTTCAAGCCTATTTATAAGCCGGTGTCAGTTTACGGTACTTCTGCTTATATAAATGTCAACAGTGAAAATCCTAGACTTACGATTTCCCATTATACTGGTATTCACAGAAACGATATATGCCGCTGTTAAGCGATTGAAGTTCCTCGAAGTTTTCGCTGAAAGCAACTCTTCACTTACATGGATTAAGTATAAATAATTTACTCATATTCTGAAAAACAACTTATGAGGTTATATAATAAATTTGGGTACCTTGTATAAGGTTATCTGTAATAGAAAATTCAATCTCCGTCGTTTTACTATTTCTGTGATCAACATTACATCATACTTCAACACCGCGCAATTCGGTTGAGGTCTTCCCCGAAACCATTGTGCGGTAAAATCGTCCTTAGGTACCGCGGATGTTTTGGATTTACGCGACTTTACAAATAATAATTTTGATTTAGCATCCATTTATTAAATAGGCTATGATAACAAAGAACAAAAAAGTTGTAAAACAAAAGTTTACTAATTGTCTTACTTATTTAGCATTTAATGAAGTCTGAAACTAACGCGGGCAAATCTAACATTAACGACATAAGCGTAGGCAAAACGTCCGGCAGGTCACATTTAAAGGTAGGACGAAAGGACGCTGTATAAAATATGCCGTTAAACGGGACCCTCTGAATGATAGTTGGCCGGTCACTGTAATAATGGGTTAGGCTACATTGAGGCTACATTGAGGGGTAATGAGTGGGTGGCTGTAATTATCTAGGGCAAAGCAGAATTTACAGAACTAGGGTAAGAAAGGATTGTAGTGGAATGGGTTTATGTGGAAGGCAGCACTGTATTAGGATAAAGTATAATATAAAGGCCTGGGGCAGGATAATCACATAAACTCTAGGTAACTAATAAACCACATACCTGGAGGACGTCGGGAAACTATACCCTCAGGAAGTAACATAGAATCATAGACTGGGAGTATACACATAACAGTATCTTGGTTAAAGCGACAGTACTGACTGCAAGGTTTCCAACAGAGAAAAGCATGGTTACAAATACAAGCCCCCAAACGTTAAACTATCGCGGGAAGGTTTGCATTGTTACGTAATATTAGCTTAGAAGCTTGTTTGATGAGGACTTGAATGGCGCTTAAAACTGACCTCGCTTTCAGACGGAAGATGCTCGATCCAGTGTTTTTAGAGATCAGTGTGCTCACGTCGTTCGGAAATATTCTAAATGTATAGAGCCAACTACGCTCGCTATCCAATACGGCTACTGATCGGAAGCCGACCAGCGATACGCAGCGCTTCTTAAAAAAACACAAGTCTTCGCAAATTTAACCCTCAGTATACGACAAACAACCGAGATTTGTCAAACGCAGCGACAATTTACTCCAGTGTGACGTCTGATAGTGATAATTCGAGCATCCACACGAAAACTGCCTTGGTTTGTACTAATTGGCGACGCAACAAGACTCAAGAGATGCTAAATTATCAAATAGCCTCCCATTTCCACCTATCCCATCATGACTACTGGCTTGTCAAACGGATATTATGTCAAGAACGGTTCGAAAGGTCATCACAATTGGAGTCCCTACCGACAACTTTCTGCATGCATTATCTGCTTGTCTTGCATGACAACGTGAAAGTACGAACCATCTCCTTATTGTGCACAGCATAAAAATCATAAATCACAGAACACAACTTACCGAGTTGTGATAAACTGTCCCATCGGTGGCATGGCTCTCAATTCTCTGTATTCTAGGTAAATTCCTTCTCGTCCTGATTGTCGCATATGATTGATGAAGTCGTCAAATGTCAGCGCAAAGTCGTCATGAAATTCTTCGTCGTCGTCAAATTCGTCTGATTCCCACAACTCATCCGTGGTCGGACCATTCATGTTTTCCGGTTCGGAAACTCCGTTAGTCCGAACTTCCATGTCTTCTTGACACTCGTTTCCTTTGGAAGTGTCCGTTATTACAACTGACGGATTGTCGTTGACGCTCTCAATAACTATAGTTCCTTCTTGCTGCACCTGAGCAGTGCTTACAGGGTGCGGTCCGTTCAATGCATCGTTTGCTTGCTTAGCATTAGAGCCATTCTCATTTTCATTTATGACAGCCTTGTTATCACGCAACAAGGCTGCCGTACCATTCTTACCATGGCTCATTTCATCATTAACACGGGTTTCCGGAACTGTCCCATTGATTTCCGGACGTTCCCCTAATGTCTTCTCAGCTTTTACTGCGTCTGGTTTTCCAAGTCCTTGTTTCGAATGTTTCTTCATCTTACCATGTAACCTACAGAACACAAAATTAATAGCAACATGATCAAGGTAAAATACATTGTTTAAACGGTATGTTAATGGAATCAAAATTGTTGTTTTGGCAGAGTGTACATTACAGAGCATGAAAATCGCACCAAATGGCTAAAAATGGTCTTGTCCGTCTGAAAGCACCCAGAGTACAAGTCAAAAAGAGGGCGGTATGGGAAGAGCAACTTCACGAGAGAAGATGACAGAGCACAGTACCTCCCAGATCGTGGCAAGCAAGCTCAGGGTCTGCTCGAACCTACGACCCTCAGCCTTTGAGTCTGACACTCTACCACCATGCCATTACTGTATAAACGTACTAGAGTTTAAAGTATAATTCGCTATTTTGTGCAAATGTCAAAGTATGATGGAGACGAGGGGGCTAAATATGACATGCTTTAAAAAGACACCAAAAAATGGAAATGTTTCTCCACTGTGATTTGAAACTGGGAATAACTCATCCACTGACTGTTGCATTACTACCTTAGCTACGACAACATACTTTATGTAACTAGTATCTTATGCCAACTTTTGAAGTCAACAAAATATGGCGGTCGCACGGCAATGAGTCGGAGGATTATCTTGGCATCATGAATATCATCATGGTGTTTGCCTCCTTGAAGGCACATCATGATTATAATTTTTTTTAAATATAATTATAAAATATATTTATATAATCATTTATTTATCATGTATGGGTTATACTACTCATTAAACGTTGTTAAGAAATGGTCTGAGATCAACTTTGTCCATCTTCATTCGTCTCAGGTATTACTCATTAATTGCAGTCACTCGGAAGAGGCAATTATCGATCTGGGATGAGCTGCACAACAGGCATTGCTTCTGTCGGATGTAGGCTGTCGCAATCAGGTCTTATCTCACTTGCAATATATCTAGTCTGTTATTTCTTGCATAACGTAGTACTAGTGAGGACGGCTCTCTCCTATCTGCCCGTCATCTGTATTTCTTCTGAACTTGCCAAGTTTGTATCTATCATGAGTGTGTCAATGTACACTAAAGCGATCCTTCCTATGACTGCCTGACCAATTACTGATTGCCAAAGCACCAGCTTCGGAGCCTTCTCCTACACAATACCCTGTTAGCTTCAATATCATATACCTAGGCGTTTGATGATACCGGTGATAGGCTTCCATACAGTCTTCCATTGTCCTGCTAAATTGCAAATGCAACGAAGTGGTAAAGCAGCTTCTATTCCTTGTCAATGGCTCCATTGCCAATAAAGTTTTCACATTTGCGTTACATCATCATGTACAGTTATGACACTCTGATCCTCCGATTTTTACTGTCACGACACGTTATGGAGGTCCCTATAACGACCATCCCCTAGAGGCTAAATAATTACTGAAAGACCCCTTAGTGGAGAATAATCCCTCTGAGGTTAATACTACCAAATTGAAGCACCAAGCAGTGGGAAAGTGTGACGTCACGATTTTGAACATTTTTAAATTAAGGGGAAAAAACTCAATTTTCAACTTACCCTATTAGTTAGAACGTCAATGGTCAAAATTAAGAGTGATGCCCTTTCTCAACACCGAGATACCTGGTTTCAAAGATTTGAATATCTCTAACAAAACCCTACTGTTAAATGCTTGTTCATAACTTATGGAACCAAGCAGAGTATTGGCCAGAGATTTTTGAGATTCAAACACCTCTAGTGTAAACACTATATAGACTACAGGTCCGCTACTCTGGGGAACTGCCTATTCGAAGCTTGACTTTCGATATCTGGTGTCAGATTGTACTATTTCTAAAACTTTTGATTTGTGACGTCATCACTTTCCCTCTTTATACGTAACGATTCCTTTCCAGTGGAATCTGAAACGTCTTTAACTGTAAGCTACAACCATAATTCGGCATTTATATCCCGGTTTTGACCTGAGGGATTCAGAAACAAACGAAAAGTTGTGCGAAAATAAAGTTTCATTCTTGACGTGTTCTTCTTTATTACCTGTCGGCATATTTATCACCGTTTCAGAAACCACGGTTTTGGCACTGGTGGAAACGCATTTGCTACTAGTTATATTACCATACTACTGACACACGAGGTAATTTCATAACACTTACTTTGTGAATGTTTCCATACACTTTGCAAGCCATCCTTTGTGGTCAATAACAGCCATGCCACCTAAATGGCGGGGTAGCGTTTCCTTGGGCATATATTCCAGAAGATCCTCTCCACTTTTAAGTACTTCAACCTTTAGTACATGAAATATAATGCAGAAAATATAATGTAACATCTCAAAACGAGTCAAAATCGTCCAAAGCGGTAGTAAGAGGGGCACAGCATTATTCAGCATGATTTTCAACGCCAGGCAAAGCTAGTCTTCACCACATAGCCTAGCAGCTAAGCACTTTTAGTCTGAGAATAAAATTTAATACAGCACGACGTTTTGCATGAAAGCTAATAATATCAAATTGTCCTCTAAAAATGAAACAAGGTTGTGTGAAATATCAACGACAACACGCTGATGAAATACAAAATGAAGTAGTTTGTACCTTTACACGACGCGTGCTTTCTAACTGAGCAAATTTTCCATTAAATAAAGGAAGTACGAAAAATTTACTACTTCCGGACGGTGCCCTGCCCGAAGAACACTTTTATCTTTTGAGTATCCCACAATATTTTCTATCACGAAAATGTACGGATCTTTAATTCCCGTCCCAAATCTGTACCAAATCTGTCCGACAGAACTATAAACTGTCCAAGAAATTGTCCGAAAAATCATAAATTTTGTGATTTGACTCTATTATACAGCCCCTCAAAATAACAGACGTCTGGGCTTCAACACACACGTTTGTGTACCCCCGATATGGGCTTTCATCTTGACAGTTCACTTTAAACCCTGTCTGGGGGATTAACTGTTTAAATTAAATAAATCATTCACGATGTTACGATGGTTCAATACAGGGGTAGAAATGAGAGATCATGATAGAGGCGGTCATTTCTACGTCTTGCGAGGTGGGCTAGCAACAAAAGGAAATGGGGTCCACGGGGCGTTCTGAAGCTCGGCGCTCTGACACGTTGAAATGAACGGAAATAGAATTGCAAGGAAAACTGTCACTACGCGACAAACGAGGTTTGGTAAACGCCCCCCTGCATCTCTCATTTGCCTCCCTTATTCCTTTTCATCATCACTGCTATCCGACTACAGTTTTGTGGCAGCCGGTCATTTACTTTGATATTTCGAACCGGTCATCACTGAAATACAGCCGGTCATTACCGGTCATCGGCCCTTATTTCGACCCCTACAATATATGCTCAGCCTTATAGTTCTCCAGCTTCATTACCTGAGGGCCTACCCTACAGTTCTTAGCTCGATCTTCTCGCATTGTGGCAAATAAATGCATAACTTACACAAAGATTGGCAACTATAATCGCAGCTCTACTACATTTGTGTGATTGATGATAATCTATATGGTGCTAATATATATAACGATCGTAGATTATGAGATCTTTTTGTTGAGTCTACGTTGTGGAAACGACCGTTGAAACTATTTATCCTGGTACATACATGAACAGTTATTCCGCTACCTATATCGCCCCATTGACGCTTTAAGTGTGTGGTGCTTACATTCACTATTTCATCACTGGCTCCAGTCCCTGTTGTACTAAAGGCGATACAGAGTGACTCACTGGGAAGTTTTAGGAGAGGAGATGTTTCTATAAGGACATAGTTAATTATCCCTCCTTCTGTATAAACATTTTTATATCTCATCTTAATGTGCGTTCCTTCACCCGTATAACCACTTCAATTTTCGTTATCAACATGCATGACTATTTAAAAAGGTGGACTCGGTAAAGTCTGCATCAAAATGAACGAGGAATTTTCTATTTGTCCATAAATCCTGGCATATCTCTACTTGAATGCTTTGCCGACGTCGATCTTCAAGTATTTCAAGAAAAAAGCAAGGTAGCATCGAGTGCTAACTAACATAAAGGCAAGACGATTGACAGTGCATTGTTAGAGCAAAATGATGGAAACAGAAAAATGATAATCAACAATCAAAACTTTTGTAACTGTTTTGTTAAGGAATTTCTCAGGAAACAGACTACTGCCTTAACAACTTGTTATCTTCCTCTTCTTAACAAATCTACGTAAAACTCAAAATTCGTATAGAAACGCCTAATGACCGTGTACCCGCGGTCTCTATTGAAGTTTGCTTATCGGTACTTCGCACCCACCACTACACATAAAGCAATAGCGAAAACACAAAACTACAGTCACTCAACTCTTTTTCCATCCCATCCTTATCATAGCAAATTCACAATTATTCATTTTGGGGGCCTTCACCAAACTAATTCGATCCCTGCTATTCTCCACTCACTTCAATCAAGAGCAATCGAGGGGCAAATATGATGAGAATGAGGCGGTTTGTTAAGTTGTAGACTAGGAGTATCGCCATGAGGTATAAAACAGATTTTCGATACCACTTCTTGTAATGTGAGAGCACAGTAACAACTGGAACTCCAAATGCCACAGTTTGAGATGATTCTTAAACAACTTAAAAAGATCCTATCTAACCTCAGCTGCCTACCAAACAAACGTGCATTGCTGGCACCATGGAATATCTAAGCTGTTTTCATTGCATAAAAACATATGACTAGTGCTTCCACACACAAAAATGCCATCAACTGCAAACATCCCTAAATAACATTCGTTTTGCTTGTTTGTTTACTGTTTGTTTTTCCAAACCAACGGCTATAAGAAGCCCTATTTCTGCTCATGATTACGACTGTTTATAAACCATGGTGGTTCACCATTATTGCTCAACAAGAGAAAGCATCCCTCTTTATTTCATACGAATTGATGTTTTATAAATCATCACGAGGGGTTTTCGGCGCCTCGCTGGACACAACAAGTGGCAATCGCATACCATCCTGGGCTGCTGTTTACACCACTTTGAGTCCTGGCTCGACTTTCACAAAATTCTGGTATCAACTCTATAAATAGTGATTGAAATTGTGATATAAATCTTCCCCCTTTTGTATAAAGGTTTGAACAATTCCACTCAGAATTTATTCATCTCGGCCTCTTCTGTTCCATAAATACACTTTGGTTTCATGTAGAAACTTCCTCTGTTAAGAAACATGAGAGCAGCGGCAAAGCGACCCCCCAGTGACTTTTAAATCTTAGCCAATCATGTAACTCCCTCCCGTTATTCCTAAATATACGGCTCCCTTCTCTATCAATGTTTCCTGCTATGTGATACTGCAAAAGATCGTAATCCCCAAGATATTAAAAGAATGACAAAGCAGTAGGATTTTGACGACTGCCGACTAAGTCTATATGGTCTTTGTTCTCTCCCGCTTCAATTAACAGTAGACAGTGTAACAGAAAAAAACATTGAGTATTTTTTACTATCAGCATGCAAATCGCAACACTGCTGGCGATATCGAAGTCCATGATTTAGCAACATGGCAACGTTAAGTGCTGGTGTTAGGATTCATTTTATCCAACCTTGTTGCCAAGAAACGTAAAACCGAGACGTCAGGAGCCACATTTTACTTCAGTAAGTAGAAGACCTAGCTAATCGTCATCTAGTAAACGTATTGATATTAAACATCAAACGATGCCTTATCGATATTAAGCATCCAAAAATGTCATCAAATAATTTTTAAAAAAGAGAGTTACTACCACGTTTATAACTTGCATGATAGACCGCAACTTTCAAGGGTTGAGGTAACTCGCATTGAATCCGAGTTTCATCTACATTGCTTTATCTCACTATGGTTTCAACAGTCTTTTACTTAAGTCCATTTTTTAACTTTTCGTATATTTGACCATCATCTCAATGGAACTCCTTAAAAACATTGCACCTAACTGTGTTTTTATTGCTATGTGCGCACACGCTCATAGAGCACGCTTGTCTTGTAACAGTTTCACAAAGAATTTTTCGTCAAACAGTCCTCTTTAAATCGTTGCTCGGTTCGATTCCCTTCCGGCTGTTATGATTCATGTTTGAAATATGGCAGTTCAAGTAATACCACCGCCGTTATCAAGTTTTCTCCATATGTTGCCTACATCCTCTCCTTGAGAAAGAGGTTCGAACATTTACAAACCCCGCAACGTGGTCTGTGACACGTCCTCACGTGGCGTCGAGAAACCCCAGTAAACCTTGTAGAAAACTTGTAAATGACCAGCAACACAATAACACAAAGCCAGCAAAACATTCACACAATCAGCCTCCCTCTCTAACATGAGCAGCAATACCTACATGGCCTACAAGCCACTCACTGTCTTGCAACAAACGCAAAAGACTAGCGGCACACTAGCACGTGATCCAAAACATACTCCCTGGTCGTCCGAGGTACACTTCAATACGTGTTGCATGGTTCGAGTCATTTTGGAGGAAAATTTGATAGAAAACACGAACCCCCGCTACTTCGTAACTGAAGTTACTAGGTTCTGGAAATAAAGCTGAGCAGGATTCAGATGCTCATTTTGGAGTAGGTTATGGTACTTGTGGTCTGCTACACTACAGCGCATGTCCGTTTGACGCCATCAGTTAGCTTGATACGATATTAAACTACACGCAGAAAAACATCCGTAGTTTGGACCTAGTTCACGATACTTGCAATTCACAAGTATCCCCATGATCAAATATCGATTAAGAAAGCACGAGTAACAAGTTAAGAAAGCGTAAATTGCAACAGATCTACATAGCTAAATTGTATAACTCTAGCGTTGGAACAGATTGTCAAATTTTATCAATATTTCGAGTTGAGGGCGTCGAATACTACTGAATATTACAATGTTTAAGAGGTACAACTGACGTTTATATCTCCTGTTGGTTTTTCATAACGTACATGCCACTTTAAGGTAATGTCCTCTAGTTGAACTTCTAAAGTTAAATACCATCTCTTAGTATAGCATGTTTACAGTTACCGATCTTCCACTTCATTGACAATTAACCCAACGCTATGTTCCGCAAAATAAGTTCAACAAACACTACTTAAAATAAGGCACCATAAAGAGAAATGAAAATAGAAACACAAGTATTTATCCACATGTCACTTACCCTGTCTCTTATCTTCTCTTTCAAGAAAGATGACAATATCACAAGGGAGGCACGAAACCACAGGGGTGCCGCAACGATGTACACGTGCTTTAATCGGGCAGGGTAACCTCCCTGCAACACAAGAAAAGGAATAAATTGAATACAGTTAGAAAATTCAACATTCAAATTAAACTTTGCGGCTATTCATCGAAATCTAGCCCATCTTAAATAATTTCATCTCCTGTTCCTTGTTGATGGGAAACAATGGCTACTCTATATTTTTAGAGACACCCGCATCCTTTCTTGTTGAAAGCTGCCATTGATATGACTCTGTATGCCGGTAATCCGCCTCAGAGCAAACAGAGCGTTTGTGTACCATCTGACACGATATCACGACTCGATATACTGACGTTATCGTACATCCACGAAACAGCTCGGTTCGATTGGTACCATTAAATCTGGAAACATCCTATTTAGAATAAATATCTAGGCAATATCCCCTCATTTCCAATAAGCAACGCCAAAACAGGTAAATCCATATTCACTTTTGTAAAAATGTAGCTTGTATATCTGGTAGCGATTAACACAGTGCAACATTCTGCTAATTTTGTCTTCGGGGGATGTACGGCCAATGTAACTAACTTCGCTTGCTTGTACACCATTGTGGTAAAATTCGCATGCACGAATTAAACAACCGGCTTGACGTAAAAAAAGATAAAGTAGTATATATTTTTGTCGTGGGCAATGATTTACGATGCTCTAAATTTTAATGAAAAAAGTGCTGCTTTAAAGAATTTCCAATCAAATTAACGAGAAATCAGTAATCATGCGAGTGCAAAGGCGCCGAACTTAATAATTTCAAAATTGGGAGGCAAACTTGCAATAAATCTGGAGGACGGTTGATGTTATAGATGATTAGATAGATGTGCACGATATATAATTGTCTTGATGAGTATTGACAGACATCTTGAAAGAACAGCACTCAACTGCAAACATCCTAATTAATCCTATGTCAAAGACAACTTGATAACACTGTAGCTAGAGTGAAACATCACACAGGGTGAGTTGACGGCCGAGTTTGCACTCTACCAGCTTGAGGGTTCTGCAAAGATGCTGCATCGGACAGTAAATTGAAATTGTCTGGTAGCACGAGGCCAGTTGGAGACTATTGTTAGTTGAAAGAGAAAATAGACGAAAAAGGAGGGTGGAAAAAGGATATAATGTGATGACATATCTGCTGCAGTAAAATAAGGCAATCATGTTTACCTATCTACAGACCAGGATACATAGACACCAACATACATAGACACCAACATACATAGACACCAACATACATA
>JAAAKL020005983.1:0-13655 GCA_010016065.2 Carybdea cf. marsupialis auct. non (Linnaeus, 1758)
GAATGTTTTTTAAATAAAATGAATTTGAATTTGAATTTGAATAAATCCCCTGATATGTATACTATCTTGAAAAATTTAGCAATAACTGCTAGCAATTTTTTCATCGCCATATTTTTGTGAGACACTGTCTATGATGTTCAATAATATTGAGACAAATAAACATAATTGATTAAAAAATTAAGTCAATGGCAACTGTTTGGCCTTGAAACATACCAAGTATAGGCCCAAAAAAGAAGGCTTAACAGAGACTTAAGCACCAAAAGGGTCACCAATTGGTCCAATGATTTTAGTTATTAAACACTATAATAGTTTGAAAATTAGCCTACTTTCAAAAGATCTAAGATTCTTACTTACGTTAATCCTAAAACCATGTCACTTTCTTTACCAGCACACCCTCCTCTCCTATTGTACAAATATATATAGTATTCCAGATTGTGAATACTCCATTAATTTCTTGTAGCTTATTTTCTGTTAAATTAATTACCCTCATTTAAACTTTGGAGAAAAAAAGGTCCATAGTTTCATTTACTGTAATTTACTGGTGGTCTTTTGCTGCGTCCAAGCTGCACCATGTCATCAAATTTTAGAACCATCTCCTGCTACAAAGGTTGATAAAACGCTTCTAATGTGCAAGAATTCGGTGATGAACAAGTGTCCTGAAGTGGGAGTGTCAAACTAGGAGGAAAATATGACCCTTTGTTATATGTTACTTCCATAAAATACTTTCATACCGAAATTCTTTTTGAGTAGATATTCATATTTGAAATAATGGAAAATTTTCTCTACTAAACAGAATATCTCCTTGCGTTTCCACGTGCCTCCGACAAATTGATTATTACATGCAGTGGTGGACAAAAACATGCGAGATACACACTGGAAATACTTTTCGAAAGATAAGCAGTTAATGGATTAACCCGATACCACACCTCAATACATTTACTTCTCGATAATACTGCAAGACATAAAATGCTTATTTCAATGTTAATTACAACATTGTGATTTTCAATCTATAATATGATTAGCGTTTGATTTTTCATATTGTATTTTCATATTTCAATTCATATTGTATGGGTTACCGCTTGAAACTTGCATTTTCCTAAAATCTTAGCTATTGGGAAAATTTTGTTAGAAAATGATTGATGTTCAACATATTTTGCTTTCAAATTTTCGCCTTCAAACTTTGTGAGTGCCCTACGGAAATAAGCGCATACTTTTAATTTAACGATAATGGGTTGTTATGATTCTTTCCACAGTTCTTCCTAGTACAACATATGACTAAGGTCCCTTATTTGATTCAATGTACTCTCGCACTAAGGCAATTGAAAGGAAATTTAAATTTAAGGCTGTTTCTCTTTCACCACAGTTGTCTTGCATGGCGAGGTTGTTAGAGACTACCACACTTAAGTTATCAAGAAAATACCTATAAATAATAGACAGGCATTTTTGTTATACATTTTCCTTATTTCAGTCGCAAGTTGTGAAAATGCACGTGCGCTAAAAGTTATGGTTGGTTTTAAATCTGAGTTTAGAAAATAGAGCTGTCGCACGGCTGTGGGTCACGGGGAGCTCATGAGCACAGACAGGATAGCTGGGGAAGTTCAACAGCAGAATTAATTAAAGAAAGTGGGATCGGAAATTATCAATGTCATAAGGCGGACTGCAGCGTTCGTGGCGGAGATGTAGAGTAGAAAGAAGGACGCACTTGCTCTCAATATTTACACAAATTGGCAGCACATGCTATGTTTTAGATTCGCTTGGATTAATAAGATCTGACAGAGGACCACATCCAGCGGGAGACATAAAGGGCAGTAAAGAAGCAATCTTATTAAATTTTTTCAAATTGATAACTTTTCACACGTGAAATTCTACTGATACTTAAGTAAACTTTAGATGGCATGAAAATATATTGGCAGTAGAATAGCTGAGATAGAATGCTTTGCATGTGCATCTGTGACGCTGCATACCTTTCCAAAGGGCACTGCTGGTTTTAGGGAGTTCCAACTGTCCAGCAGCACAGGGCCCCGCACCTAAGATGGAAACTGGGGCCCCGCACAGCTAACTGGGAAAAAAAGTTGACGCCGAAGGGCCCCCAAGCCACTTTATGGCACAAGGACCCCTCTAGCAAAAAACCGGCAGTGGCCAAGGGAATAACATTTTGAAGGGCGACAACATTTTTAGCCCTAATCGATCCTAAGCCCAGCGTGGCAGACGGGGTTAAAACCCAGTACGACTGGATCATCAGTCCAACTTTCTAGCCCCTGTGACCTGGTGGCTCCCCGAAAGTATATCTATAAAGAAAAGAACAAAAATAATACCATGTCAGAAATTGATATTTAAATCCGAGAGAAACCAATGACCCCTGCTGATGATACTTCTGATATCTTCGAATTACGAAATCTCGAGTATCAAATTGATATCGACAACCTTCCAAAGGTTCTTGATCGTCGTTACATGATATCGTCAATCTTGTACTTCCAGGGAAGCTCAAGTTACTACAAACCTTTCGTTTACTTTAAATGAGTATACAAAAGAAAGAATTTATTTCTGGAACACTTAGGGATCAATGTCACACGGGACAGGGGATGTATTTTCACCTCACTGGTAAGTCAAAATGTTTCTCTTGCTGTATTTATGTCAGGATATCATCCTCGAAATGTGAAATTATAGAGATCACTTCATGTTTTGTTTTCATGCTCTGTTTTCATTTCTGCAACGAGTACGTGAACTTACATTCCTGTTGTTCACTGGCAATGATTGTTGTACATCAACTAGAACCCGTACGACCACTCCAATAAAATTGAAACATTAGCCCTCTCTTAAAAAGAAAAGAACAAAACTATCAGCATAATAAGTATCTAGGAGAGATGTAAACCTTTCATGCCACATAATCACCGTACCACTCAACATCGCGATGTATACCCCGAATCCTCGCCGTTACTCATTCTGAAGTGCCCTGGTAGGGTAGGTTCAAAACAGAAGGTCTGTTGATCAAGCTAAATTATTTTTGGCAAAATGTTGATTTTTTGACCCTATAACAACAACAACAATAATAACAACAACAATAACAACAGCAATAGCAACAATAACAACAACAGTAAAAATAACAATAACAACAACAAAAAAACAACAATAACAATTTCACACGCTTGTGCAAGAATACATTTAACATAATTGGAATGAATATCAAATATGTTACTTATTGTTAGCTGCCATAGCAGATCCACAGGTAGTTTATGTCAAGACCACTGATAGAAGGATCGCAAGGGCAAGTCTTTTTGGCTTTTTTTAACATGCCACAAGGAGAAAACCAGATCTTTGTCCTCTTCCATCCCGTAATCCAGTCCTTTCTCATAAAATACATACAATATGGAGAAGGGACTCTTCTCGAAACTGTATGTCTTCAATGGGTTTTGTACAGTCTGATGACCGAACGGTTGTCCTTCCATTTCCTCCAGAATTGCGTAGAGCTGGATGAGATGTCTACCGATGGAGTATCGAGAGATAATGTGGCTACTAGTGAAAAGTGAGCTATGTTATCGCCTGGTCACCATAGCATAGTTGGTAAAGCATCACGTCGCGAATGCGTGGTTCCCGGAGTCCGAATCCCGGTGGTGACATTTTCACTTTTTACTAGTATCTCCTCTAACGTACAATATCTCATTTGACCTCGAGCAAAATGACGATAGGATGCAGAATCATATACTGATACTACTGAAATACTTAATGTTGCTTTAGGAGGAACAATTCCTAAAAAATAGGAGGCGCCGTTTTATGTGTTCGATGAAAAAAGCAAAACTCGCCTCTCTCTCATCAAAAGATTCAACATAACCGGAGTGGAATAAAAAGTAATGTGCTCAGAGTTGGAAAACTGGTACAATAACATACAAGAAATAATCTTTCCAGAGAAAGTCTAAATAAGGCATCAAAAAATTAGTGGTATCATGAATCGTTGCAGATGTTAGATGCTGAACATGTTTTGAGTCGTAGTCTATTTCTGAGTCTTTTCGAGAGATACTTCTCCCATCTTCAGGCTGAAGATCAGTCTCGACCACCATTACTGATCGGTAGGAAAAACACCCTCTTCCAGGAGTTTTAAGGTACTTGTCTTCTGCAAATGTGTGTTCTGTAAGTTAAAATCTGTATCTATATCAAATTGTGCGAATGTGCGTAATTAACACGGCTTTGCATGATAGTATTGTTAGCAGAACTTTGTGTATGTGATGCACATTACGATGTGCGAGGGTAAACCACTCCCAAGAAACATCATACACGTTTGCAGCATATTTTCTTGTTTTAGTAGAAATCCCTAAGAAGTGCCTTAGTTTAAACGGAAGTATCATATATTTCTTTTGAAAAGTGATTCCTTTTTGATGATTTGCATAAATAACGAAGAAAGGTACACATACCTTTTACCCAATTAAAAGTGCCCTTTTAATGTTGTAGAATTCTAAAAATGATCACCTTCCTGTCATTCCTTTGCCAAGAATGCACCTCTATTTATTCCCATTTCCATTTTATGTTAAATATATTATGACAATTTGGAGTGAGGTTCTGAATAGCACGAAGCTACAAGCTTTAGTCTTACAAGACGACGAGGATGAACGACGTCTGTATTGAATTGAATCTATCATTGTTTGGTCCAACTACTAACTTGTTTACAAATTATCCCTCCAGCTCAGCAGTATGATCTTGTTTTGAACGACGGAAGCAAATGATAGACACACGACATTTTGTGAGGTCAAAATTAGACCAATGGTTTCGTTGTTAACGCCCTCTCTTCCATGCTCATAGTGTTTATGTCAAGTGCGACGGCTAATGAATACGTAAATGCTCCCTATCTATAATATGGATCTTATTTTGAGAAAATATCAACAACATCTATTCTACGCCAAGAAAAGAGGAGAATAAAGTTTCTCATAATTCATGTCTTTACCAAATAATCTTTGAAGGAGAGAAATGTTTAGCAAGAATAAACACTACTATACCCGCTGGTTTGTATAACAGCAAACAAACACTACATTTTAGACTGATCACAGACACTATAATACGATATTGTAGCCCAACCCAAAAGAACTAACCAGAAACAGCAAGAAAGAAAGGAAGTAACAATTGCGAAGAGCAATCGTCATTTCTTGTTATTGCGTAAGTCGACCCGATTGTGGTTGCGCTGGCTGAGAATGAATGAACAGTGCTGTTGAGATTTTGTTGCTGAGAGTGAGACTGTTGCACGATGAAATTATTTCTTACTGATTATGCTCTCATTCCCGTTCTCAAAAGGAGGTAGCAACCAGGTATTATTTGGACTGGCCTCTTTTCACTTTCAAATAATTACAGAGAGGCTTTAATATGGCCTTGGACCAACGAGGTAAAAAACGTTTCTTTAAACTCAATGGCTTGGACCAAGTTACACTGTAAGTAAAAAGTTTAGCTGCGATAATCCATATACCAGAGGTATTTCCTGGGGAAAAGTACACAGAACAAGCAGACCTACTATTAAAAGATGTTTTCGTTAGTGAGGGCCACCTATGGATAGCCCTTTGAATCCTTACCGTTACTGAGTGATGACCTTACCTTGAATCTGATTAAACTGTCAGAAACCTGGTTAAACTGTGATATTAATCCTGATCTAATTTAGCCGCAGCGAAATCCATTTGGGCGCATCTTGGTTCTTAAGCTCCAAAAATATGTAAACGATCTTAACAATTTGCGATATGACCAAGTAACACTTTTGGAGGTTCGCCTCCCTTAATATTTGGAGCAGACTGTTTGGCTCCTTAAAATGTACAACTCAACGGCCTCACACTCGTGTCAAAATCATAGATGAGAGGTTTGAAAATCTTGGTGGATCTTAAATTTTATTACTTCCACAATGTTTAGAAGTCGTTCGATTTTGTTTACAAATGAAATTATAAAAGTAACTGTGTGATAATATTGTTGATTTTGTTCATTTTAGAGCACATTTTTATAAACTAGACACTTTTATTGAGAAAGAAACGGCCAAATTATGGTTTCTTGTACTCGTGTTTAAACTTGTCAATGAGGTCACAAAGTTAATTTCTGAACGATTTGCTACGGTCTCGTTAGATCTGCTCACAAGTCTGTCACTTGCATTCATTCAAGTAGCTCACCATCCAATGCAATTTAATTTCAGTAGAACAGCGTTTCTCAGTCCCTGAAACTATTTTACCCCCTTACAATACAAACATTTTAAAGCTCCTGGGATCTACAGGAAGTTAGTGCTTTTCAAACAACAGAAGGTATAACATCATCTTCGGTTTACCAAATTTCCCAATATCAGCTTGGGCCATCCGGACAATGGCACCAGGAGTGCCCAACGTGTAGTGATTGCGGTGGGTCGTCTATTGGGAAACATTTCGAGAAGGGGAAATCGATGCAGAGCATTCTGACTCTAATCCTGACTTGAAGCTGATAAAACAAAGAAATAAAAGATCTTTGAAATTCATTTTCCTTTAATTTACAGTACGCTTGGCATGGTTATTCTTAGAGGTTTAATTTACAAAAACTAGCTGAATGTACCCAGCTTTGCCCGGGAAGCTTAAGCCTGCAAACATTGTAGGAATGCTGTGGCGACAAAAGACAACAAACAGACTCTACACTTTCTCTCACAGACAGTCAATGAACTTGAAGATTTTTAATCGGATAGGGTGAGTCATGCTTGAATTCTTGCCGAAGTACTCATGACTCTTTTGAGCAGGTTCGTGGACTTGGTAAACTGCGTGCCACGTGTTTGGCCAACGTCCAACTTATTGAGACCAATGCTCTATCTCGCTTATTAGAGGTCGTAGATCACTTCTGAGGTCACAGGACGTAGGTTTCTGGAGGAAATTTGGGGGTCCTTGAAGTAAAATTTCTTGATTTCTTAAAATCCACTCTTGGCCCTATTTTGGTCTCCAGCGGCCTCCGAGGCTGGCCTCTGAGACTGAAAGCCAGCTAATAACCTGTCCCTTGTCAGGGAGAGTGTCCATGCAAATTTTCCTCACAATTGGTCGTTTTTGCGTCCATCTCTGTTACACATACACACGGACACCGCACCCTCGGTGTTGACCCAATGTTCTAGGAGGAGAAGAAGAACATTCATTTTCAATAATTTATATAAGTTAAACACAAGCAAAAGAACAACGCGCCCAACTACATTTAGATAGTCTGTACACAAACAGTGAAAATATTGGAGATCTCTTTAATGCTTTAAAACGTTTACAGGAAATCAGGAAGTAAATATTTGACAAGACCATCATGATATTTTAGTGCCAGCTCTGTCCTACGTAGTTCTTCGCAAGTGCGTAATGTCTGGATTGATGTCTGTCAAAAGCTAGTTTAGTTCATTTCGCTTGCAATGAAAGGCTGTTTGTGTCCTTTGTCAGCAGCTTCAGGACATTGTAATCAAGACACGAACTCAAAGGTAATGGAATTTCAATTTGGCTTCCTTCCTCAAATTAAAAATATAGGGAGAATTGTGGTACACATATTTACTATTCCTTCGCTTTGAAGGAAAACGTAGCTCCGGTTTCCATCTGTAAGTACACTGACTATTCTATCAATAGAATACCAAGGGAGCCCTTGCTCTGAATAGAGATTTCATACAATCCCCAAGTTACATTATCAAAAGATATCTGCATCTGATAGTTCAGCCTGTTCACTGAAGTAGGAAAATTTTTTGAGTACACAGTGACCTATTTATTTCATAGAAAAATGTTCTTTTGAATGACATCATTGTACTACATGACCACATCTTAGATGGTGGAATATGTATTTCCGACAGACAACCTCATTTGTTTGTGTGTTTCCTGAACCTAGATGCACCTTTCAATGAACTGCGGCCAGGTCCAGTGTACATCTTGCTTCTTGAATACATCCAGTGGAAGAGAGCGACCAATTATTACTCCGTAGCCTTATATATCAACTTCGATCATGCTTTTTAATGATAAATCGTGATCCTCAAAGCAATGACACATATTTAGATATAATTGCGCAGATTGTTCATTTTCAGTAACTTTGCAAAAGGGTTTTTCTCTCCAGATACTGTCCTTTCTATAGCATGTAGATGTCAGCAGCAGTCCTCTCCAGATACTGACCTTTTTATAGCATGTAGATGTCAGCAATTATATACAAATAGGCACGAAAGCTGAATTCATTATCACTCGTGCACTGCCACTAGCTACTGATCCATACTCCTCGATAATCATCTCATTTACCCCTGCTATAGACAGTATCTTTCACAGCGTTGATGCTAGTGTCATTGCTGTCCATATCTGTCCTACTTTCCAAAGCGCCTTTGGATGATGGCTACAACTTTTAAATACAATTCACTGTGTGGTTTACGATCCTTGGCAATAAGAAGACTCTGAGGAACAAAAACCAACTATTTTCCCATTACGTACATTTATAGTTTTACAGATTGACCAGGGGTCATTTGATATTCTGAAGATTGCTCGTAGATCTGCGTGAGGAAGAAAATCGTCCACATTAAAATTTGGGCCACCTTGATGAGCTTGGACATGTTTTTCCAAATCCTTGGGCTTTATAGAGACATTGTAAAGAAGCTTTCTAAAACTTGTATATAGAAGACATATGGGAGACTTGGGTCATGCTTAAGTGGTACGAGACCAACTGAATAGGAACGAGACCTGGATTTTTCTTTTCGATGAGTACATTTTGTTTCTTCTCTTGAGTAGGCTCAGTAACATCTGATTCCCAATCAATTGAGGAACCAGTCAATGTTGAAAATGTACAAAGCACAATGAACTGTGAGTATAGCAGCCTAACTCTGGTTGCCAAAAAATAGGGGGAGTATACCAATAACGGACGGGAGAAAAGCAGATTAGACATTTATGACTCTTTGACAGAAGCCAAACAACGGAACATGCTA
This sequence comes from Carybdea cf. marsupialis auct. non (Linnaeus, 1758), assembly GCA_010016065.2. Lineage (NCBI taxonomy): Eukaryota > Metazoa > Cnidaria > Cubozoa > Carybdeida > Carybdeidae > Carybdea > Carybdea cf. marsupialis auct. non (Linnaeus, 1758). The sequence goes on from JAAAKL020005983.1 coordinate 8,888, forward strand.
TTGATGTGTTGGAATCTATCTGCTTATTGGAAAAGTTAACAGCAGAATAGCATTGGAATAAAATTTTAACTATTCTGTGGTAGCATGACCTTATGACGGTGACGTGTATGCGTTTGACATTTATGACTCTTTGACAGAAGCCAAACAACGGAACATGCTATTGACGTGTGGGAATCCATCTGCTTATTGGAAAAGTTAACAGCAGAATAGCATTGGAATAAAATTTTAACTACTCTGTCTTAGCATGACCTTATTAGGGAGACGTGTATGCGTTGATAGATAACGACCACATGAATGACTGAGTCAACATATGATAAACATAATAGCTATAAATGAACCTCGCCCTCTTTTAGTATACATTGCCATACGTTCAACCAGATAGTTAGTGCTGATCTGCCGTACCCTTTACATAAACTCATTTTATACTCATACCATTACGTCACTTAATATTTTTAAAACATAAAATTCTGCTTGACTTACTCTTACTACAAGATTACATCTCAATTCGAGAAGCATCTGCTAAAACTGATGAGTATGACACGATATACCCCCTTCATATTCCTTGGACACCCCTGGTACCATTATGCTGAATTGATCCCTTTGAAAATCTCAAATACCCCTGAGGGACCCTCTTTACAAAACGATGTGTTGCAGCACTATTAAGCCAATTTTCTACGAACTCTTTTTTTGCTTTCCAACATTTTGGATGTTTTGGATCGAAAAATGTTTCTGAAAAGCAGGGCTAATCAAGCGACGAAGGTACGTAAAAGAACATAAAAGGGGCAACTTCCTATAGTTAACATTACAGGTTAACTGAATTTCAGTACATTATACTACGAGCACATACAACGTTGCAATTCGTTACAGAAGTTGGCAAAGTTAGTCTGGACAAACTTAAACCGCGAAAATGCCCTGTAATATGCAATAATGTAAATGTAATATCTCAGATACGAAATGCGTTCATAGTATTTCCAGGTACAATAAGTACAACCTGATACGTACGAACAAGAAGACTATATCACATTATTATACGTATAAAAATACAGAGTTGCGCTAAACTAAATTTGACGATTTTTTATCAGGCTCATGTATCCAATGGTATCAACGTGTCATTCTTGGTCTGTAACCCATGTCGCGGTATGTAATCCTGTAAGGTCCTGTAGGCACATCAAATATATACCACACTTGTAGGCACATCAAATATATACCACACTTGTAGGCACATCAAATATATACCACACTGGTAGGCCCATCAAATATATACCACACTTGTAGGCACATCAAATATATACCACACTTGTCTAACTAACTTCTCTTTATGATAGATCAGAGGTGAACAATGTGGATCCCGGGAGAAAAATAATTCTTCCAAGATAATTACTACCTTTTAAAGGATATACATAATGTATATGGTGGGAGGGACTAGTTTGAGTACCATATCAACATACCATCTCTACTATAGAAGATTTGATTATTATAGAGATCCTTGCCGGTATACCATGAGTAGAAATGACCAACTTTCAGCTGCGAAGGTAATCACCAAGGAAAAGCAATAATTTTTTGGAAGCAATTATATGTTGCATACACCTGCGTATATCATCACCAAAATAAACCATCTGTAGATGGAGGATGTTTTCATGCTGAGATTAGTGTCAAAAATGACTGAGGCTTTTTCTTTGGAAGATTGCTACTTTTTGCTGAAGAGACAAAAATTAATGAGTGTATGAGAATGGTAAACAGCACTGATAAATGAATTGTGATTACGCAATCCTTCATTCGCGAACCCTGTAATACCCTATTGCTATCCCCATCCCATTGCTTTGGTGGTTGACACTGGTGCAATTACGCCTCACCTGCTTATGATACGAGCTAAAAATATCACCATCTTCATATCATTTTTAAATCTTTAGCAAAAGCCATCCTTAACACGGCTTCAATTTTTTTTACTCCCCCAATTTCTATTGATGATTCACAAGAAGGCTACTCCCAATACCACAGCTTTCAGAATTCTGCAAAAATAACTTGTGATGGGTTTCCATTAACGGTACTTACCAAGTTTGATTTTCGACTGTTAAGAGTTACGAATGACCCGAACCGCAAAGAACTTAAAGAGTCATACCTAAGAGGGATAGGAGTATCGAATCTAAACTTTCAACGGATATACTGAGTTACTGAATTTTTCATCTACACATCGTAGTTTCGTTATTTGCTTCACGTCAGGATATCACTTGATGCGACTGCATATAATTATACACATTGCATGTAAATACTGACAACAATTGCTATTGTGTTTTATAAAATAAGTAGCATAATCTGGTAATAAAATGATACCTACAATTAGATTTCAATCAAGAATTTTTTTTTTCAACTTGGTCCGAATTGTAGCGATTTTACAGTAAACCAGTTTTGTTGGTAATTTTCGATCGGAGCTACGATTTTAAGCCGAGGTTAAGAACTGACTTTAGTGAGTATTTATTGTATAGCATCTCCATAAAACCCTTTCAATTTTCTTGCACTTCACGCGTCGTTTATCTCTAATTCTTAGTATACATCATCAACTGTGATACAATCAGATGAAAAAGTTACGTTGGCGACGATTGTCGTTTTACGTCATAACGCAACAGTGAAAATTGAGAAGCGTCGGCGGTGCTACACTTGATAAACCGATTTAGACTTCAAAACCTAAAAAGGTTTAAAAGCATTGCTTTATCACTATACAAGAAAGTCTCTTAGAAATTCGGATCCCTAAAATTAAGTAGAAGTACTTGACGTCAATATAACGGACGTGGGTTGATTCTGAAAAGCGGACACTAATTATCCAGCTGTTTTGGTATACTATTTATAGCTGTATGAATTCTGTTAGAATAAAATTTTAATCTCCCTCCGTTGTTCTGTTACAAATGCACAACATGCCAAAATATGTGTTTTGATCTCTTTTTCTGTAGACGTTGATCATTCCCTCTTGGTGTTTCATGATAAAGGAGGTATGTTTGAAATTAAGCTCTCGCTATTGCAGGATAAACATAGCTTGACTCATACGGAAGGTGTTTTGTCTTGATGCAAAAAACACCTGCAGCGGAGTTCTGTTACCACATTCATGATGATATTTGTGCGTTTTGTCAAGTTTGAATGTATTGCAGATTTGTGTGTAAATGATTGTCTTAGCAACGTCGATTATACACCACACTGTTATGACACCACTGCTGATCATAGACCGGAAAGTAGATTGTGAGAGAGAAACCTATAACGCATAGCAATCCCAAAATCTGCAGCTGACACCGGCTTTCATCGCGAGTTACATTGCAAATGGCGGTAGTTGCATCGCACTAATGACTTGCAGAATTTCAAAGTGCATCATGGGATATACGCCTTGAGTAAATGAAAGAACGTCACGAGTCTCGCTGCTGTTCTCCTTACACATATGTTCAAGTCAATTTCTTTTATTCAGGTTTTTGAGTTTACCAGCTTTTTTTCAAACTTAAATCTCGCCTTGATCACCACATGTATAATTTTATGCGTACAAAGTCAGTAGATATTCTTCAATAACGTAATTATGTTAACATCAAGGGCGCTTTTCTTCTTCGTCTCATCATACTGATTCATGCAAAAATTAGTCCGAAGTGAAAACAATCTCTATTACTGATTTTGACAAACTTTGCCAATAATCCCCAAAACAAGGAATTTTCCTAAAAATTAAGAGACTTTCCCATTAAAGTGGTTACCTGACAACCAAATTCACCTCATTGACTTTAGCGCATATGGAGACCTTTCCCAAACTTTCCCAAATTAAAATCTCTTTATTTCATTACTGTTTTAGAGCGGTCAGAAAGCCAGGCACGATTGTACGGCATTAGTCAACCATAGGAAGCTTCTTTACTATGCATTTGACAATGTTATTCGTCCGTCCGTAGGCAGCTGGCTTTTCCCATCGTGCCAAAGCAACAGAAAGTGAAGATCAACAACATCTTCTCTTTCCTAAATTAGAGAAGGAATTGCAAAAGGTATATAGATTGGTTCCTTTTTACCCTCCTTTTAAAAGTTAATTGACTACTAGCAGAAACCTGAAGTAAGCCTTACTGTGGCAGCAAGAAAGCAGAATAATATGATGCTAGGAGCACCCTCTTCATGGACAACACCGAAAATGCTGATCAAATTGACAACAAAATAGCACGCGAGCTTTCCCTACCCTTTTAATCTGTGTTTTGCGGTAGCGGGTTTGGGGGACATGTTTTCAAAATATCTGCAATTATCGGCTCCTGTGGAGCGTAGGAAAGCAATCTTTCTCACACAAGATTTCAGAATGGTAAGAGTTATTTTAGCATCTATAGTACGATCTGCCATAAAAATTTATTTTTATAAAAAGAAAGAAGCTTAGAAGGAGCAGTTTTAAAGTCCCCCAGTATTTTGGTGGGGATGGTGCCTGTTATTAGTAAGTTTGTAAAATTATTTAATGTATCTATTGATAAGAGTGTCCAGTTTGAAATTGGTCTCATCGATTGCTTTACACTTTTCGCTGATTTGTTGTGTTGCTTGTTTGACTGGACGACTCTTCCAACTCTGCCTTGCTTTTAACAAATCTCTGCAGGAACTTGTCTTTGGAACTTGAAATTTCAAATATAAAGAAAAAGACCAAAGTAAGTTTTAGCAGTATCCAGTAAGCAAACTGATGTTTTTTTGGCAATATTCTGTGCATTTTAACCAGATCCATAGTCTGGCCATAAAGTGTTAAGATAATTAATTATGGAATGCTCTCGTTAGAAAACGTTTG
>JAAAKL020005984.1:0-18577 GCA_010016065.2 Carybdea cf. marsupialis auct. non (Linnaeus, 1758)
TAGTTTTTGATTCATTGCTGAATACTGGCTCCAACGGTACCTGTATTAGTATTTTGTGCCACTTGTTCCTCACCTTAAAGATGTATTAAGATTTATTTAGATTTATTTAAAAAACGCCTACATACGAGACATATCAAATAAAAGGAGAAATTATTCAATTGTTAAGCATAGTTAGGTCCATAGCAGTCCTAATAGACTCCTTAAATTAGGCTTGATAAAACTATTAGAATTGATACATAAATTTATAATTAATCATTTACAGGACCAATTCTCTTTTTCTATGCAATCTCCAAAATTGAACTTCGAAAATAAAGGTGCATTTTTCATGCTTCTTTCTCCTCTGGAGTTTGCTCGTTGACTTCCTTCGTTTGATTCTTCTTTGTGGAAAAGAAAAAACATCAGGGAGAAAGGGCTTAAATGCAAAGGCTATAAACTTTGAATACATAAAAATGTAATGTTATTGAAAAATTTCGCAAACCAAATGATGTCAACGATGAAGAGCATTCTAGCTTGCCGCAAGGAGACTTAAGATTTACTTTCATGCCTTGTAAAAGTGGAAGGAGGGCTGACATCTGGCAGAAGCTGCATACGTTGTTTGTGAATCTAAGAATAAACGTAAGAGACACATCATAGTGTCGGTTGAACAAGCTTATTTTCGTATGACTCTCATCAGAACCGTTACGCCATAATTACAACAAGCTGTAAAAGATATAAATGCCGCCAAAGCAGGTATTGATTGATAACATTCTTGGCAGATTTCCTACCTTGTAACAAAAAATTGCAATCTCTTCATTTTCTTTTAAATTTCTTGGTTCTTTCAAAATATCTAAACTAGACCCCATCCATTAAAAGGAAGCTAAAGATAATGTAAAGAGTTACCGCTATATTTCCGTACTGTCTGGAAACTTTTGATAAATTTGAGAACATCGTTTGAATAAATTATTCGTGCTACAGAACTTTAGAATTCCAGAGATGACAGGTATCATGGTATCTGAAAGCTTTTTCGTCAACACTCTTCAGAGATACACGTTGAACTAGATTAAAGAATATATTTCTGGCTTATATAAAATTTTCCATGGAAAGTGGCACGTGAAATTCCGCATAACTGAATGGTATTATCACGGACCAAAGAGGAATGTAATACAATGTGACACGATTAAATCACAATACATTCGTGTTCAGCACAAATTCCTTTTGCCGGCATAATGCTTACTTACTTGACGTTAAAATGGTATATTTACTATGTCAAATTGCCTTTGCAAAATTTATAAAACTATTTACACATCAGATACTCATCAGATGAAATGCTCTTACGTTGTCGTATTCTTTAGTTCCGAGTATTTATAAGCGCAAATTAGATTTAAAGTCCACTTACCTACATTTACTAGTTTGATTTACAATTGGGAATATTGAATACTTTGTATAGTACAATTATCATACAAAGTAATTGAGTATCGTTTTGGTCATTATTGTGCTACCTGAGGAAATTGAGATAATGGGGCAAAATTGTATTCCTCTCAAACAAAACACATATCCTCTTGTAATCTACAGCCCTAAAGACGTCATGTAAACAATATGGCACCTTGTAAATCTTACAATTTTATTTTCGGAGTATCTTAAGTAAACTTGCATCACTACCTGATCATGACAACTTGGGAGCTATTTCAGGGAAGGAGGGAATCCTTTCTTACACTATGATTACAATAGCTCTAAGGCTGATTGGATTGACTTTCTTACCGTCATGTACATAGTCTTGATAGTAATACTTATATAGCATTTCCACAGGTGAGAATCCTTGGGAATTTCCTGAATCTTTCCAAATGAATATGAAAATTTTGGTGAAAACATGGGACTGTTATCTAAAATTTTCACTTTCAAATTAAATTTTTACTGGATTAGTAGAAGAGCACATAAACGCGAATAGTTCCACTCGCGAATGTAAGCCAGTAAAACAGGTAATCAAACGGAGGGCATCTCTGGTACATGGAACAGACGGTGAATGTACGCCTTTACTCACTTCCTGCGAAGGAAAAAAGACTTGAAATAAAGTGCAAGAGATTTTGCCATTTTTCTGAAGAGACTGACCATTTTCCTAGTGGAGGGACTTGGCCCATGATCACAAACCGATATCTTTAAGCAGATGATGTTGTCATATCAGAGTTAGCAATAATTCTTTTTCGATGTTTTGAACCAAATGGTTTTACGAAATCTGGATATAAAATTGACTTAGCTTCAAAGCAAAGAGACTCTTTCTGATCTATTTGTGTTGAAGTCCAATACTATCTGATCACATAGAACCAATTCAGTCAATTTTCAATGCATGATGTCAAGTTTGAATTTGGTCTTCAAAATAGAAGGAAATAGTCTGGACAAGCACATTTAAACTCAATCTCATTTATTCCAGCCACAAAACGTATTATTTTCGGAGATATTTGCACCCCCTTCTCACTATCTATCACTTATAAGAAAAAAGTAAGCTCACCAAATGCAGTGAAGGGAACACCACTTGAACAGAGATTTTTTATGCTATTTATAATCTGAGTTGAATGAACTTGAAATGTGTAGGAAAACCATTAAAAAAGAACAAAACAATATACAATTTTACGGCCAACGCCACTGACTTAGCCCTTACTTGTCGACACAGCATTGCAATCCTATCCTCAACCAAACTGGAAATGGGGACGGCATAGGTTACGTTTTGGCAACGGCAAGCTCAGTAGCATAGGTCTTCGTATCTTCCTCGGTTTCTCGTCGTCTCTATCAAGTTTATGATTCTTGCACAGGCCCACGGCCAGCCGCACCCATCAGGAGGGAGAAAGACAATGAGCACTGAGAGTGGACAATAGGTTTGCACTTAAGCGCTAATTGCAATATCAACAGTTTATCAAGGACAAAATTATATCTGCGGGGGATTGTCCACTAATGCATCTTCCCCTCTTAGCTACGAACCTGCTGGTGCCACTGGAGCTTGTGGGCATCTAGTTCCAGGTAGCATAAAAACAAAACGTCGCTCATTTCCGGAGTAATGTACGTTTTTATTCAGCTACGGGTTATTTACCGTGTTTCCTAATGGAAAGCAATTTAGCGCCATGATTGTGTTTGTTGTTTACTTTTGCATCTTAGTACTCCTATGCAGTCTGATGCAATGCTACATCGAATAGAGGCCAATGAGTGGTCAACTAAAAGTAGTTTTCCAGATCCGACCTCGTTTTCACTAGTTATTCGACATGCATGAATAAACACGATCAACGTGACAACTCATCGAGAATCCAAAGAAGTTAGCCTGCTATGGATGGATGTGAATGAGCCGATAGTAATCCAGTATATATATATGAATCGCATGAGTTAATATCGGTAAGTTCAAGATGTGGAGGATAACATCAGAAATTCGCAAGCTTTCTCCACTTTTATGCCAATGCCCCAAAGTTGAGGCTTTTGCTAAAAAACGACTCATTTCAACAAGTTATTTGAACCTGAGTTTGCCAGTCTTGCCTATTGCAAACAGGAAGACTCCTTTCAGCTACAGAAGTGAATTGAAACGTGCCAAAAGGATAGTTGTGAAGCTCGGCTCAGCTGTTATAACTCGTGGTGATGAATGTGGTGTGGCTTTGGGCCGTCTGGCCACCATTGTGGAGCAGGTAAGCCATCGATTTGTAGTATGGGACAATATTGTCGCACTTACTGTAACGACGGTGCCTGCTGTGGATGTATTATCGAGACCTACCATGACATCCGATCAGGGTGATTAAAGTAGCCGGCGGCCAACGTTGAGGAGTTATTGACCGTCATACGTGTAGGCGTAAGAATCTCTGCTCTTAATTTTTGTGGACTTATTGCTAGATATGGTCAGCTGATGCTAAAGCGTTTTAGTTACCGCTAAACTGGTACCTCAGCTTTTGTCACTTGAAAGCGACATTAGCAATACGTGGGACTCGATACATGCAAGTGGCCATGTTCCATAATTTAGTCGTGAGACGAACATACTTGATTCCCGTTTCTTCCTCAGATGAGAGGGTTGTCTCATGTGTCACAGCACTATTGAACTTAGTAAGTTTATATTTGTACTACAGGAGTATCGAGTTAAAGCTTGAGAGACAATCCATTAAAGAAGATATTTTCAGGATATTTGTCATAGACATGAAATGATGGGCTTAGTCCTTTGATGATGTATCCTACTGTATTGGAAAAGCTACGCCCAATAGAGAAAACTAAGTCAATCGTGCTTGAAGGCGGTAGAATGATCCGGTGCTCTCACATGTGAGCAGTTTGTATTTGTTAAACAACGTATTCGTACAGACCGGCCAAACAGTGAAGCTGTTGTTGTTATCTCGTGTTCGACAAAGAAAACAGGAAAGAGGAAAATCTTAATTACATGAACTGTTTGGCAAACTCACAATAGGACAACAGTAGTCCTCTTACTACATTTTGGTAGAACGGATCCGGTCTTTTTAACTTTTTTCCCTGTGAATGGCAACACTCTTAATTGTATCCAGACTGAAGATGGGAAAAGTATGTCGTGAAACGTAGCTGGAAAAAGTGTGTTTTTTATAATTCTTCGCTCAATACAAGACAGGTTGCCGCTTCAAATTATTTGGTTATTGTGAAAGTAGTAGAAATAGAAAGTAAACAGAAAGATAGATATAAACAAAGACAAAAAAATTAAACTCAAATCATAACATGTTAAACTCTACCGTCTAACCGGCATCGGCTGATCTTACAAATGTTAGATTATTTAAAACTCTTCATTGTTCTTGTGTCATCTGTATCATGCACACCCTGCATATAGTGGTAAAACCTGATCAGATTTAAAACATACCGCTGCATTTTGGGTACATATTCAAAGCAGCATACAGGACACTATTGTGATGGTGTATGATTTGTCGGTATTTATTTGTACCTGGAAAGGGGTATTCAATTGTTAGCATTGATAATAGTAACAGCAAAGTCGTTGGTACCCCTGCAACTTCATGACCCCAGTTGCCGCAGAATTTAAATGCTTCTGATGTAATTAATAAGTGCTTCTTTTCTTTTTAAGAGAAGTGTGGAACTAAAATGTCAAGGGGTTGGAACTTTGCAATAATTTGAGGCATTGCAAATAATCCCTTAAAGATAAAAGTGATTTTGTACTTTAGGGTGAGTCAAAGAGAGCATCTTAAACTGAGGAGGGTCCATTGGCAAAACCCTAAGTGAAAATGAGTCCAAGGTCCCTCAGGGTCAATCCAGACTTGTCATTCTGTAGGCAGTTTTAACTGAATGAAATTATAAGATGAAACTCTCTTAATAATGCCACTTTCTGAAGAAAGATCTACTCCTTCCACAACAAACTTTCCTGGAATTCTTTGCCTGTTTCCTTTCCGTTCTTCACTTGTTATGTGCCATTGGACCCATCTTGGGAAGATAGTGAGTTTCATATGGCCAAGGTACTGCTATAAAAGTCATTGTCAAGGCAGTATGGAAGATCATTATTGATTGATTCTTCAGCATGTTTTCTCCGTTTTCTCTCTCCTTTTTACTTCAGTTACATTACTGCTTCTCCCAGCTGACTTCCAGTGAACCAAGAAAAGTTCTTGGGCTTGCCAACAACACCAATGACCTGCAGTCCTATCCATTTTGTCCTCAGTTTCTTCTTAGCATTTCAATCTTTTTAGCAGATTAGTTTTCCTTGTCTCTCTAAGGCCTAAAAATCTCAAATACTGTGAGAGTCAAAGAAGAAATTTGGGGAGGAATAACTGGTAGAGGTACAACTCAATAGATGATTATATTAATATTGTTTCCGAACCCATCATTAGTAAATTGTTTCATGATATACATGGTTTGATTCAGTCAGATCAATGAGAAAAAGTTAGGGAGTTGAATTATAGATAATACATATTATCTTACCGTGTGTGAAGCTTTCCATTCATTTTATTGTGCTATCCTTTCCTTAGGACTTAAGCATGAATATCAGAATATAAATATAAATATCAAATACAGCAGGACATAACACTTGCAACAGACCTACTGTTACCTGAGACTGTAAGAACAGTGATTTGTGACCTGCATGGGGGTGATCATAAGCTTTCTTTAATGTATCAATGGAAAAGAGATCCTATTTCTATTGTGAAGCGTGATTTGTTCCACCAAAGCATCTGTCTAGGCATTCCTATTCATGCTTCAAAAATTCTGATTCTGTTCTTTTTACTACCCATGTCTGCTTTACTTGCCAAAGATATTCTATATAAGTAGAAGACAGAAGATAATCAGTATATATGATAGTATTTGGTTCAATTTGTAGACAAAACAAGAGAGCAGGCTTTAAGTTTTGAACTTAACAAATTTAATTTCAAATGCCTACAAGATTTGACAAATCTGCGTACTTTATTAATGACAAAGGTAAAGTTAGTTTTAAAACTACCAGGCTTAATGCAAGGTTTTTGATGTTGGGCTTATGAACCAGAAACTTTCCCAAACCCAAAAGGAGGAGATATAATCTTTAAATTGATGCTGTTATTAACTAGATGAGGGACCATGTTCAATTGGATGATATTCAACAGATAGTATGAGAATTTTGCCTCACAAGGTACTGGTTCTTCCTTTGAATGGGTAATTTCTAAGTAATTATCAAATCTTATTTCCAAACAACTTCTGGGTACATTCTACAAGGAGACTACCCACATATTGTATTGAGAAGGCCATATCAACCAAGATGCTTTCCTTGCTCTTTCTTATCATTTGTATCACTGCATTCAAACCAAATATTACTGTTTAATATAAGTCATGTGCATTTTGTTCATGGTAAAGGCAATCACAACAAGCACAAAAATAAATATGTTTGGCCAAATATGGTTAAGATAAACAACTGAAGTGGTTGGACCAAAAGTGCTACTGCAAAAGAAAAGAGAAGTACTCTGAATCCCTTGTTTTTCTTTTTCATAATAGTATATTTTTACATCCAGTATACAGTGTCAAATTTTTACTCATAAACTTCAGAAGAATGGCAATAGGGTGATGAGGAAACTTACAAAACTACTGCTAATTGTGTCAATCATCAATGAAGAAAATAATAAACATCATTTGATACACAGATCTGATTTCACTCAACAAAATTCTAGGCACTGCCTGACTTTGAGATGGCACTGGTAAAGCTAATAGTGAAATGAAAAAATTAGGTTGCTGCTGGTGATGAAAATTCGTGATCGACTTCCTAGATTGTCAACTTTACTATTGCACTATTTAGTGCAATGGTAAAGTCTTCTTTTCGGTGTGGAAGATCCTGGGTTTGATTACCACCAAAAGCAGGTCATGTTTACTGAGTTCTTTACTATATATACATATATGTCAACTTAAAAGGCCAGCAGTTACTAATGTGGATAAATATCAATAAGCATCTCAGTAAATACACATTTTCATTAATTTTTGGATGTTCCTTTCATCTTAATACCATACTTCCCAAGTTGAGTGAGTAAATACTATTGCCATTCAAGCCTTAGAAATACAGTCCATTATCAACCAATTTCTGAAAGTCTTAAATAAGATGCCTTGATTACGACATCATCATATAAACTAGTGACTACTTTATCAACAAATGCTCAATGTTTTTATAGAATGAAGAATAGACTGTTACTACCATGCTTCACCATGCTGTGATATTACAGCTTTAAAGGTGTTGAAAATCTTTCAAAGACTAAGAATAGCCCATACTTGGCGTTTTTGATTTCTCAGAGAGTGGGAGGTTGGTTTTGGTGGTTGCTATACCCAATCATAGACCTATGTAGCAATTGAGTAACCAATTTAGTTATGTCTATTACCAGTGATCTACATTTGTATTTCCTTCCCTTCCCCTTTTAAAGGAGCCTTGCTGATTCACCCAGGACTCTAACCTTTAATAAAGCTGTATGATAAATACATTATGCTTCAGTCAAATGTTTTTTGGAGCCATCCCTGGTGTAATGAATTTGTTTCTTCTAGGTTTCTGAACTTCAAAATGCAGGGAAACAGATGATGATTGTCACCAGTGGTGCTGTTGCCTTTGGTAAACAAAGACTGAGGAGTGAATTATCAATGCAGCAGACTATGAGAGAATCACTTAGACTTACTAGAGATGGAACTTCAAGAGAACAGGTACACAATTTTCTGGATTTAAGCACCATAATCATATAACATTGCTCACTTTGGCTGGGCAATAGGCTACGTTCAAACTCGAGTATGCCACCAAAAAAATTAAGTTTACTTACAAGTAACATACTCTATCTGTAGTACACCCAACATTGATGCTTGATGTCAAACTGTTGCACTAGGTATCAAAATATAAAATGTTAATGTATGTGTTTGATGTAGCTATATTTAGCTATGGTATGGCAGCTACGTACCAATGTTAGCTGTGCATAAATGGATCATTGTTTTCACAATGTAGAAAGGTCTAGAGGTGTTTTAATGGGGTATCTAGTAAATCAATGTTTATAACTAGTATTCATGGGTCATTTAAATTAGGTTTTAAACATAAATCAAACTAAAACAGATACCTCATAATCTAGTGCAACAGTATGAAATAGGTGTAGACACTATGTAACTTACAGTTGGTTGCAGTATCAAACCAGTGTGATAAATTTTTTCTTCTCTTCTTTAGGATGGATATTATATAGAACCACGGGCATGTGCAGCAGTAGGACAAGGAGGCTTGGTGTCATTATATGAGGCTATGTTTAACCAGTATGGGATAACATGTGCACAGGTATTAAAGCATTTCCATTTTGTGATTTGAATATGATCTCTCTCTTAGGTTTTGAGTATGGAGGTAACTTATTCATTCAATGATGAGCTCTACTAGAAAAGCAAAAGGTGGAGCTTTTCACATATATATTATCCAATAATGTGGGGCTATTGAGTAAAGCAATGAAAAGCATAAAGCTCAATATATCATGTCTTTGTAGGCCCTACAGTCAAATATAGGAAGGAAAGAATTTCTTTGTACTTGGTATGGTTTTGAGCTCATGTAGGTAAATCTAGGAAGAATTACAGGAAAGATGGAGACATTGTAGGCAAGTTGTTACAGGCCTCCCACTCTGTCTTAAAATCATAAAACGCCATAAATATTATTATTTGACATTTCATCATAGAATGTCATAAAAATGGTCAAATGCCATAAAATGTCTTGAATGTTTGCATGGGAAAATCTAGACCTGCCACAGCAAGGCAGGAATCTTGAGTTGTAATGATTTTATTGACAATTGTCATGGTATTTATTCCAGAATGTTCAAGTTTAAGGGAATTTGGGACCCTTTTATTTTGGGTGCTCACTTGCTTTCCAGAAGTGATTTTGCCCCAGATATTGCCCTGGTGCGCATGTCTAGAATATGACATGATTTTACCATATTTGTTGGGATAATGTTTAAAATGACCAATGAATAACCTAAATTGTGTCATAAAATGTCATAATGATCACTGAAAATACCCTAAAAAGTCCTAAAAATTCAGCAGAAAATGGCATGTATTTCTAAAAAGTAGTTAAATTTAGAGTGGGAGGCCTGTTGTTAAGGCATCCTTTTGATGGCATAATAGTTATGCATTTGAGCCCCATTTTGGTTGTTTGACTCATTATTGAAGAGTTGTAATTTTAAACTGTGCTATCCCAGTTCAATGTTGTGTTCATAGGAATCAAATTCTACTCCCATTGCCAATATGTGGCCAAATTGAGAATGCCGTGTGGTGGCTACTGGCAACAACCTTCCTCTGCTAATGTCAGCAAGTATAACCCCACTTGGTGGATTCAGGCAGGAGAAAAAGACAAGAATTTATGTTGGTTTGATGTTTATGAATGAGAATGAAATTGACTAGATAGAAAGAATGAGAAACCAACACTGACATCAAATACACTCTGACAATGAGGAACTTGATTTTTTTCTCAAATAGTTTGATTTTATGCTTCACCAGAGAATATCTTACTAGTGTTCTTGATAATGTTATAAAATTTAGCTCTGCTTATAACAGACATGAAACTATAGCCTATAGTTCTTCTAAAAATCTGTTCAAGTATCACACACATAGCAATGGAATGACCCTGTTGATGATCTTTGGGAGAGGAGATGTTTAAGGAAAAAATATATGACCTCCAATCATCAAACATTCCAACATTAGTTACACCTGCCATCAGTAAGATATTCTCTGGCTTCACCACAGTTGCCAATCTTTTCTGTTCAGTAAATGTGAGTTCTGTAGGACCTGGTATGAAATTGTTAAGTATCTGTCATAATTGTGAATACAGGTGAGAGGATTTATCTTGGGTTTTGTTGTCAGATGGAAGCACTTAAGATAACATTATCACAGGTAGTATAGTTCAGTATGTCTGCACTATAATGCAGTTCGTGATCTGGTCACTGTTTCATAAATCAGTATAGAACAAATGATTTTAATGCATGATACAGTTGACAAAAAGGCTTAGTGTGCAACTTTCATTTCAGTTGAGTAACCCATATTATTTTTGCATGGTATCAAAGTAATTGCCTGTACTTGGCATCAGTAAACTAGGATAGTGCGAAAAATTACTGAGAAGGATTAGCTGACATTGTATAAATGCAAAATGACTACCAATGGATGTGTTTGACCAAACACTGCCAAAATATGCAAAGGCATTTTTGATATGTGTTAAAAAGTTGTTACTGTAATAGGAAGCGCCACCAACCAGGTTATACTTGATCATTTCAAATCCCCTCTTCTCAATGAAGGTACAGAGCTTTTCTCCAGATGTATGATCTACTCTCAACGTAAAACTACTAAAAAATGCAGAGAAATCCACAGAAAATGGTTGGTGCCATATCCTCTGTGATTTGATAATGACCCTTTGTCTTAACAACCCTTTCTTTGCATTATTATGTAGGTCCTTGTTACAAAACCAGATTTCAGTGATGCATATAGCAGAACAAATCTGAAGTCTACTTTAGAAGAAATACTGAGGATGCACTGTATTCCTATTGTAAACACAAATGATGTTGTTGCCCCACCTCCAAGTCAGGATCATGATTTGATAGGGGTATGTACTTTTCCGTGTTTGATCGTATTTCATTGCATATGCCATGTATGTGGAATGTATAAAAATGGGAAGACAAGCATTTGTTATTGTATGGAACTAACATTGAAAAGATAAGACACAAACTATTTGTGATGGTTGGCTCTCAAATTGTTTCTATTTAAAAGGATCTAGTAGGGGAGAGGGAATACATGTTCACAGGGCATTGGTTGAAAAAGTAGTTTTGAACTGATTTCTGGAGTTGGATGTAGTCAGATCAGGGAGATCTTTACAGCATCTATGCACTCTAGCTAATTTTATATCATAGAAATATTATGTGAACTTTTACAACAAGTACCCCCTTTCAATATTTACCAGCACTTCACAAGCAATGGAATTTTTGCAGCAAATATATCCTTAACTTTTTATCTTGCTGTCTAGTTGATAGCTAGTCTGTCAGCTAGCACACCACTAAAAAGAAATAAGGCTTTTATTGCTAACGAGCACAAAATATTTATGACAAATAATCGATTTCATGATATTACTTTCTTTTGATTTTATGATGCACATACATTTTTCAGAGTTTAGCATCAAGTTGTGTAGTTTAATTAGGTTTGGTTTACATTCTGTAAAAATCTAGTTATCATAAGTCACTAGGGCTGTTGACCTTGAGGTCATTGTATTGTAGGTACGTTTGTGTAATGAATGCACTTACATTAAGATTCATACACACCTGCCGTGTTTTGTTGATAGATAGCTGCTGTAGTTTTCTGCAGTCATCTGCAACGTTTTAATGACACACCTTTTTATAAGTTCTGTTGCATTTTTCATTCTTATATATGTTAACTTTAATTTTGTAATTGCTAGAAAATGTAGATTATTACTGCTATTTCACTTATGTACATATGTGTCTTACTTATGTGCTGCACACACATGTAGTTGGTACTAGAAATTAGATTAAGTCTAGGTAATAGTGAATGAGGGTGACTGAGCGCTAACAAGTAGAATCAAGTTGAGGTTCACAGCTAGGATTGCAACAGGAAGGGTGATGGAGGAGTATTTTTTTCACTTGGTATTAGCATAGCTTAAGGAATAGAGGAAGAAGCATTTAGTAAAATACTAATATAATTGGTCCTGTTTTGTAACTAGTCATGGGCTTGAGAGTGAAATAAAGTACAGTGAAGGATTTAGGAGAAGATTATGATGCAGAGCAAATCTTTTCTCTCACTGCCATTAAATGGCAAGGAACGTAAGCTACGTCAACTTTTAATGGTATATTTTTAGTTGATAACATTCCTGTTGGTTGAAACTTCATTTGTCGTTTTGTTTGCAGAAAGGACTTATTTCACAAAAGGTACGTGCAAATGGATTAAGGAGATCAATTAAACCTTCCTGGTATATGTAAAGAGCTAAAGTCCTTGTTAAATAGGAGACTGATCTACCTAATTTATGAGAATGCCAGGTTATTGAAGTAAGGTTTATATCTGCGCCCTCTCTGACTTTACCTCCTGCTTCATTTGTGGATTTCTAATAGCCTGCGATGACCTTAGTTAAAGAAGCACATTTTGCTTGATACCTTTCCTAACTAGTTTCCTTCAAAGATACTATTCGTTCTCAATGTGTCATTTTAAACGTCACGGCACCTTATTCTTTACACTTTAAGTATAGAATTTCCGTTTGTTTGCTGTTTAACGTGTTAGTTTGATGGGTTTTTTTAATTTGTGGCGCATGGCAAGTACGGTATATTTATCTTTCTTCTGTCTCAGAATTCTTATGTTCTTTGTACAGTAAAATAGTACTTAATCATTTCTTTTTATGTAGTAAGGGGTTTATAATTCTTTCTTCCCATCAGTTTCGGGTATGGTATGTGTGTTGTAATGGTTTATTAAGATAGTAGATTAGTGCAACTGTAGACATGTTTAGGGGGCTGCTGGTGGCGATGGCGATGGTGGTGACTTGGCCTGGTATTGACAGTAGTGTGGACATTTTTCAGGTGAGCATGAGATTGTGGGTTGTACCTCAATATATATTAAAGATCACCCTTTTACAAGGAATTAACAAAAATTGCCTTGAACCAAGGATACCAACATGTGATGGCTTTGTGTGTTTTAGTAAAAGCTATACTCGGGAGAGGTCAGTTGAGGGGTTTTAGTGGGTGTGAAAATAGTTATTTCAGGTACGAATGGAATTTAGGTAGGAGTATGCTGCTGGAGTTAATCGAAAAGAACTATCATGATGTCAGATACGTTTTTATCAGGGACGTGCCACAAAGTAATCGAGTGGAAAGTGCACTACAGTGGTCCATCCACAGATCTCCATTTTCCTTCTTTTTTATAACTTTACGTATATATGTTCTGGCTATATACTGATACATAAATTATCCATTCCAATGCATACACTCCCTCCACTGCTAGCAATACCTTTGCCTATTCTTTTACTTGTAATCTGGCATTCACATGAACTAAATATATACACACCAGTGACGTGTTAAAAATGTTATCACTAAAGCAATGACTTTAAAATTGTTTATAATAATTATTTAACGTGGTGGATATAATTGTCTGTAATCATAAACCATTGTTAATAACTATAGTTTTTAACATCGCCAAAATCACATTTAAGTTCTAAATTAAACTTTCCTTAACTATTCCAACGTCAGATTTAAGGTAATAGAAGTTGTGAATATAAGCATACGGTTATATATTCTTTTTCCTAACAAAATACTCCACAGCCAGCTATAGCCCTGCATGTACATATACCAAACAATTAGTATACTCTCACCTACCCTTGAGCACTTTGCATTTGAATGCACTACGTACATACAAGCCTTCGTCTTACACTTTAAGTATTAATGAAATGCTTTGCTTTTATTTCAAGAGACACCTCTGATTTATTGATGTCTAGAGATTTAGTTATTACCTTACTCTATGTTACGGTTTTGTGTAGAATTCGTTGTCAGTGCATGGCAACTGAAATGTGTCATCTTCATTTGTCCGGTAGTGGATACTCCGGTATTTCTTAAGACCTTGAACTGATATACTCTCAAGAGACATATCATTGTTGCACACTATGTTTGGAAATATAGCAAGCTGCAACTATTGCCAGTTTATAGTGCAGAAAATTGTAGAATCTTACTGCAGCAACATTTGCACAATTATCTTGCACAGTCAAAGGTTGCTGAGTTGAAAGAAGTCTCTACCTTTAGTTTTTTCTTACATTGTTGGCAGTTCATGTGATTTTGGACTACAATTCTTATTATCGGTTAGAGAATCAGATTATGTTATCATAGTAGTTAACACAGCACAGTGGATAGAGCAATACTCTGATTTCGTCGCTCATTGGTCTAATTCCTGCTGATGTCTTATTTTCCCATTTCTCCAGTATCTTTTCAAAACAAACTTTACTGTAATTTTGTTGCTGTCAAATATCAGTAACAGTTCCGGCTTACATAACATTAAGTCAAGCATCGAGCATCTATTTGGCATATTTTAACTTGCGTTTTCACATGTGACACCTTTTGATTGAAGGAAACATGTGATAGAGGATCGCAAGCACTCGCAAGAGATTTGAAGACTTTCGAAAATTGTTTGTATTTCAGCAGCATCAGCATCGTCATCATCACCATCATCATCCATAATCATCATAATCACCACCATTCACTATCCTCATCCCCTCGTGCCCTCCCCATATTTTCCCGTTGGGACTTGTAGTTGAAATCTTTGCTCATTCATATGCTATCATTGCAGCATGTCCTTTATTATTTGTTTGATCCTTTCGCCCAAGAGCATGTTCTTCCCTACCCTTTGGTTAAATTTTTCTCTCACTTGCTGCTCATTTGATCGTCTCAGTATCCCACTGTTCTCGTCTCCCTTGAATTTGCATGGTTTGTTCAGATGCAAATGGTCATCGAGATCAGAGCTCTAATTTTCCTGCACTTCCTTTAGTTCTCTTTCATGAGTATACGAAGAATGAAGGTATGAAAACTCGAGGGAATTTGTCAATCACGGGGTTGAATAAAACTTTAAAAGCACCAAAAGGGAGCGGTCATCAAATGGTTTAAGAATTTGTTATCTAGGTATTACACCTCTGGTGTTACTAGCGAGCATGAAATTTTCTTATGCAGGAATTGAGGTTAATTGAAAATTGGTGCGAGAAAGTTGCATGAGATAATAAATTAATGCTCATTAACAGTAAAGTACGAAGAAGTTTAAAGAAGTGATTTACTACAAGACATGTGTTAGGTGGATTCAAGTTTCGCTTCTCATCCGTGGAATATGAAAGTATAACTTTCTAAGATGGATCTTTATTAAATGGACTCTGTATGTTTTGAATTCAGTTTAACCATGCACTATAACACACTCATGGAATAGTTTCATTATTGAGTATAAAAACGGGATAATGGTTCCAGAACATGAATTTTTGCGTGCTTAGACTGTTTCCCCTGGAATTGCAGCCCCGATTTCTTAGTAATTTGCCTTCTAGGTCACGCGCATCCTTGGCATTTAAAATGGAACGTTGATAATAATTTAATCATAATTTTGTTGCTGAAAACTGACTTTAGAAAATCCATTACCAAGTTTAAACTGTAATAACTTTTAAATATTGGCTAAAATAGACTTAAACTGTTACTATTTAATCTATAACCCTAAACGTATAAACTGAAATTGATCGGACGGTATGCCGAGGTGACAGAATGATATATGACGCCAATAGTTGAACAGTGTTGTATGTAGACAAATGCAGATATAGTAAGGAGTAAGCAAGAGTGAATACTTGTAGACATTTGTAGCCGTGACTTTTGTGATAATTGTAAATGACAAGCGTGTAGTGTAGGTGCTGAGGGACGCTAAAGCGAGCTTTTTTTGCTCAGGCAATGTAGTGTCCAGTTTGTTTTTTTGTATTGGAAATTCTTGCTTGTACCTGTGGACAAATGTGATTCTAACGGAAGTGTCTAACAGCTGCCGTGAAATCCATTGCACCCATCTCATATTTGGATACTATTTACGTATAGGTTATTAGCCTCAAGGACAATGACAGCTTAGCAGCGTTGTTTGCGGTGGAGATGAACGCCGATTTGATGATTTTACTTTCGGATGTAAATGGCATTTATACAGGCCCGCCCGATCGCGATTCGTCACGCTTCCTTGATATCTTTAGACCTGGGGACATTGATGAAGTAAAATTTGGTGGAAAATCTCGTGTCGGTTTAGGTGGCATGGAATCCAAGGTGAGCATTTGATTCTGTATTGACGGCGTCTATCACTACACTACTTTTTAGTTGCACAGTGCGAGACTATGCGATTACTCAGTTTACTTCAATTCAATCTGGGTTTCTTGCGCTCATATAGGGAAACCCGTGTCCACACGCCTTCCACTTAATCCTGCCTCTTACAGTCCTGGACCACATTTGACCACTATGTTCTTGCAGCTTGTCCCACCAACGTGTCTTTGGCGGCCCACGTGGTCTCTTTTGGACCACGGGATACCACGTAGTTATGCGGTTGCCCACCTGTGGTCCTGTCTGCCTGACACATGCCCTGACCATTGTTGTTTGTTGTTTCTGTTGTGATGCACGATGTCAAGTACTTGGGTATGACCTCTGATCCAACTTGCTCGTTTTCTGTACGATGATATGCGATAGTATCTCAGAACGACTTTTAGCGAATGATGTGTTATGATATGATATGATAAATGATTGATGATTTGATATGATTTATGATATAATTGATATAATGTGATGTATGATATGATATGATATGGTATATGATATGGTATGATGTACAATATGATATGATGTGATGTATGATATGGTATGATGTGACATCCAGGGAAAGATGTAACACCGTGTTATAATGCGATATGATATGTTATATGATATGATATAATATGATATGATCTGATGTGATATTTGATATAGTATGGAGTAATACGGTATTACCATTTACGTTTAAATTTGCATTATTTTGACTTTAATGTTGAAAAATCCTAAATTTGGATCTGCATTACATTATTTCAGGTAAAAGCTGCAACGTGGGCCCTGGAAAACGGAGTTTCAGTCGTTATTGCTAACGGACAACTGAATCAACCTAACACAATTGTTGATATAGTTAGCGGTAGAAAGATCGGTACATTGTTTACGTTGGCGGAAAAAGCTGGGCCTTCTGTTGAGGATCAAGCAAGTAAAGGTAAGTTCGTTGACGCTCATAGTACGCTAGAAGAATCAGCCTCCAATAATTATAGATGGTAGATGTTTATCATGTCATGAGCAGTAGTCTTTTTCTGACCTACGTTTCGAGATATACTTCTCCCATCTTAAGTCTAATGGGCACAGTAACCACTTCACTGTGGGGTTGTAAAAGCCGCATATCAGGTTTGCTTAGTAACTCAATATAGAAAGCAGAAAACCTCGTTTGCCTTCGTTCAGAGATGATGGGTAAATGAACTGAAAGATGAAAGAGAGAAAAGTGGAAAGTTTTACTATCTGACTCGGAAGTAGCTGTTTGATCATTCGAAAGGCATTAAGGGTAGGGTTTGTGGTTAGAGAAGAAAAAATTGCAAAGGGTTAACTATATCAGTCCTAATATCGTGTTTGCAGTTAACGTGATAACCAAAAGTTGCACAGTAATCCATAGATTGTGTAGTTTGAACTTTCATTGAATAACTAGCCGGTTTTCCTTGGGCATTGACAATATCATAAAGAAAGCTGGTGTCCAGCTTGACAATTGAGCTATAATTGGGCTCTTTGCGATTAGGGCTTGATTGTCAAATAGGGAGAATCGGGCCAGAAGTATTTACAACCCAGCTGCTTAGTTATAATAAAAGAGGTATAGGTAGCGTAGGGGGTGTGATATGACAGAGAATTAAAATTGGCATAGTATTATATGAAGCAGAAACCACTTTACTTGTTTGTCCCTTCTAGCTCGTGATGGTGGAAGAGCACTGCAAGCCTTGCAACCGCATCAGGTATTTATAGTTCAGTGTATTTTTGACTTCATGTAGGTTGTGTTACCAACCTATCTCTGGAGCTTCAGGTGATCGCTTCAGATACGATGAGGAGTAGGCACAGCACTGCGAATTGTTACACGGTCGTCGGCCCCCGTAACGGCGGTTTAGCAAAGGGTTTTCCAAGCGTTACTGTTTGACTCTACATCATCATCCCAATGATAATGGCGATGGGATTCCATGACTTGATTTAAAATATTCCTGGCTCTGTATTCGTGGAATCTGCAGCAGCAAAACCAACGTTTAAGTCTAGATTGCTTAAGTGCTCGGTGACTTTACGATCGTATTGGGAGTGCCGTCAATATGATACCATTTTCACAATGTTTCTTCTTTAGTAATCAAGAACTACATTTCTTCTGTGTAGTCGTTTGCTGTTTAAAGACTATTTAGAATATATTAACACCACCACCACCGTAGCCTGGTATTTCGTTGGTGCACCCATTTCAGCACTTCCTCCTTCCACCTCCGCCTGTCTTTGGTCATTCCTCATTGTTGTCATCATATCTTTTCCCATCCTTTCTTTAATATCAGCAACATACATTCTTTTAGGTCTCCCCCTGCTTATTTCTCCCCCTACTTTTCCTTTGCATGATG
>JAAAKL020005985.1:0-18576 GCA_010016065.2 Carybdea cf. marsupialis auct. non (Linnaeus, 1758)
TCGAATTTCTTCGCATGCCCTTTGGCCTACGAAATGCAACGCAGACATTTCATTTCGTTTTATTGACGAAGTCTTGCGTCGATTGGATTTTGTATACGCCTACATTGATGACCTCCTAGTTGCAAGTACATCTGAATCTGAACATTTTCCTCACCTCAGACTTCTTTTTCAACGCCTCAATGACTATGGCCTGGCTATCAACCCTTCAAAATACGAATTTGCTTCTCTCTCTTTGGATTTTCTTGGACATAACATCGACTCTTCAGGTATTAAACCTCTTTCACAGGTTATCCAGGATTTTCCTACTCCTACTTCTTCACGTAAACTACGCGAATTTCTTGGCATGGTTAATTTCTATCGCCCTTTTATTCCCAACTGTGCTACTATGCTACAACCTCTTACAGATCTTCTTTCTACCAAACACGCACCGAAAGGTTTTTATCTCTCTCCAACCGCTCACGACGCATTTACATCAATTAAAACCAAACTGGCTGAAGCTACTCTTCTTATTCATCCAGTGCCCGATGCTGCCTATTCCCTAATGGTCGCCGCCTTCAATGTTGCTGTTGGTGATTGTTTACAGCAAAATGTCAATGGAACTTTACAACCACTTCCTTTCTTCTCCCGCCGTCTTCAACCTCGCTAGACACGTTGCAGTACATTCGGACGCGAATGCAACCTTACACAATAACTTGTCTTCTGAGATCGATACTTGGATTCTGTACCACCAGGAATTTTGTTAAATAGACAAAAAAAAGTTTGTTTTGGCTATTTTCTCCCACGTACCTTTACGGTTCCTACAAAATTAACTCCACTCAAGCAAAGAAACTACATATTTTACCCGCGTACCTTTTAGAACCCCTCTCTGAAGTGCTCTAGACTCTGTTCTTCTCCCTCTTCCGTTATTTCAAATATAATTATGACATTCGCAAACAGTATTGCTCGCAGTACTTCTTTACTTCCTTCATCTTTTAACCTATCCTTGTCTAATGTAAAAAAACAGGGGCCAAGTGTTTATCCCTGGTGGAGTCCAACTTCCTCCATGGTGCATTTAGTACATATTAGAACCATCTCACTTCCCTCATACCTCTCTTGGACTTTACTTATGCACCTCTCCACCACACCTGATCCCCGTGAATCGTAACTATGCCTTCTCTATCCTATCATTTTCCAAAAAGGCACTGATTTTGGTTATATAAAAAATAGGACAGTTTCGGTTTTAGAAAATACATTTCTTTAAGATGAAACACTTCAGATCTGAAAAGGTATTTGACTCTAAGACGAAATGGTTTCAGTGTTAGAAAAAACATTACTGTCTATATCTTCTCTAAACCACTGGGTTGTCTGAAGTGTTCATATATGTCAGACAATCATTGATTAATGTGCTTCTAAATAATCGCTTGGTTTTCATCTCTTCCTCCCATCCTTCGTCAGCATTTGTCAAGAGAGAGAGAGAGAGAGAGAGAGCAGACATTTCTGGCAGCTCAGGAAATCTGAACGCAAGTAGTGCGACCAGATGGTTTAAACCCTACGGCACATGCAGCAGATCGTTCTCTGCGATGTGGTAGAAATGCCGAACTAAGCCGTACATAATCTTTCCGTTTGTGGCTCTTTGTGATGACATCCTCACCAAGAAGTTTATCCAAGTAAATTTCTGAATGTCGCAATGGCTCCTTCACCTCGAGCAAACCGATTTTGAAAGCAATAACAAATTGCAAAAAAACACTAGGGAAATATCAGTGGTGAGGAATATCAGAAAAGCAATTTACTGTCTAAATTCTAGAAATGGCATGCTATCCTCTTCGTATTGGATTATGCAAATTACCGGTAAAGGTTTCAAAATCATTCCAAGTTCATTACAGCAACGTCGCAAGAAATGGAATTGCTGTTAGATAGTTTATATATAATCAATTGTATCAATCACAAAATCAGTGTGAACTACAAAATTACCATGAATTGAAACGAGCATACCATAGCAATGCAAGCAAGGACATTTAAAATTTGCATGGTAAAATTTTATCCAATTCAACCGAAAAAGAAAATATATAAATATTCTGCCTTGTCCAACACAAATTCTGTCAAGTTGATAGTCTCATCAATACTGCGCGGTATCAACATGGATTTATCAGCAAGAAATTTACAGCCTGGCGTCTTTGGGATGGGGTTAGAGCGTAATAACAATATCCTCTGTGGAATATTTTTGGCGAAAACATAGCCAAGGAAGGGAGATACGACGTCCAGTCATGACCCATGAGTGCGCAGCTTGGCGATGGTGTAAATCAAAGAAGCTGTTCTTTTATTCTATACTATACTTAATCGATCTATACTATATTTTCTATGGAGTAATTGTCACACTTATTTTATACCAATGCTGTGCTGATACCAAGCTAAAGTTACGCAAAATAACCAGAGGGTATACTTCAAGGATAACATTACTACGTCATCAAATCCATGTCTTTATTCTCCATCATTGACAGCAAAATACGCTTAAAATTTACAACTCTTAATTCTGCTGTCATCAGCATAAACATTTACCATTTCCTGTTAGACAGGTGGGTAAACCATGCTCATGACTAGCAGAAAACCTAAAATACAACTCTTTACGTCATGCAGATCGAGAGAAGAACACTTGGAGTGAGGAGGGCCGGCGAGTACCGCCAAAAGCTTCTAGTAAGAGAATTTAGATGCTTATTTGACAATAGAAGAAATTTCATAATAACTCTCAAAATGTATAAAATACCAGCCATACCTTTGTTGACAGCTCAAAAGTTGCCCTCGAATCCCCACCCCACTTCAATAATCTATATCCATATAATCTCTAAAATCTAGTGTCCGGTTCTGTGCAAATGTTTCATAAACGTTGGAGGAAACATGTGTGTTTCTAAAGAAACATTCTGTAAGCATTTAGGTCTGCTTTCTACTGTGTTTACATGGGATCACTTGAACGTCACCATATCTGGGGCGCGCTACGATAACCTTAGCACCTTACAGGAGAATCGATCTTAGCATTCCTGCTGTGCAGTCTCATTGTGAATCTTAGTTGGGTTAGTATAGGTTTTTTGTGAAAACATGTGAAAAAGATCCGCGCCAAAATACATTAAATGTGCTACAAAGAATGCAAAGATAAGCAGCAACGTCGAAGAAATAAAGCTGCATGTCAACTTAATATATACCTCGTTCATGAATATTTATCTTTGCCCTATGTTGTTGTAGGCATCTTTCTTGTTCTTTTCCTCGTTGTCAGTATGCAAAGGCTTTCTCTTGTATTTAATTTGAGTGGAGGAAATTCACGTAATGCTAACTGAATCCCCGAAAATGCACTGATACGATCCAGAATGTTGTACTTCGTATTATACTTTTCGCAAGGACCTGGCGAAATAAGGTGAGTATATCTCTTCATATCCTTGGCTTCCTCCGTTAGATTTTCCGTTTTAGAGTACCTGTAGGTTGAATAAAAATGCTAATCTAAGAGGATGTAAAAGCATTTATTACAAATTGTCATGTAAATTAATACAACTTAAATGATTCCATGTCCTTCTGTTCAGCATATGACTTGTCGGTGACGGCTTCATTTGACATTATTAATTTCCAAGGTCACAATTGGCTAAAAATTATGGTCCAACACATGGAAATCTACACATGATCTACGCATGATCCACACACAATATACCTAGGTGGACTAGTTAGCAAAAATGGACATGACATGAATAAAGATTCAGGTTAATCGAGGAAATATCAATAAATAATAACATATGGCTGTGAGAATGCCAGAATATACATAAAGGAGCAAGTCTTGTTTTGGGCATCTACCAGGATTTCCTGTTGTAAAATTCCATGAGGATTACAATATTACCAGGATGTCTTAAAGGAGTGGCCACCTTGGGTTACACTACTTTATCTTTTGTATAGTATACCTTAGGATAGGATGCTTTGATAGCGGCACATGCGCGCAAAAATTTTTTTCTAGTGGTGCTTCCGGTGGTGCTACATAGGAATCCTACGTAGTAGTTGTACTGTTCATTTCAAACATTCACGGTTAAATGTTCATGCTTCAAGTGTCGTGCGTGCACGGTTCCTTATAATGATGGTGTTAGAAAGGTGACGATAGGTATTGGAAAGGTGGAAAGGTGACAAAGTTGACGAAAGTAATGCTATATTAGAAAGGTGCGTCAAGTGAAATTTGTAAGACAGTCTCTCTATGACGATATTTATATAGTACGTTACCGTTATGATATTGACACAGATAATCTTGCAGGCAGGCAATAGTACTTAATTCTACTTTTATACACAAAGGAAATCTATAAATGAGGAGAAGTCTAAGATAGCGCAAGAAATTAAATATCCTAAGTTAATTAAACAGAGAACTATAACATGACGTCACTTCTTGGAAATAAACTGGGCTCACACAAACCACTCTGTGCTTTTAAAATACCATGTGTAAGATCATTTCCATTCTGAACTAGTGCGAGTGAGCTTTTAACAAAAGGTGTGGGGCAAATTCAGGAAATCGCTCCAAATAATTACCTACATAGCATCTATTAAAAGGTCCTGGGAAGCAGGGTAGGTGTGGGAGAAAGACACGGTTCTAAAACTAGTAAGAGGCATTTAGGTTACGCGTTTGATACTAATCATGGGAAGCAGGGTAGGTGTGGGAGAAAGACACGATTCTAAACAAGTAAGAGGCATTTAGGTTGCGCGTTTGATACTAGTCATGGGAAGCAGCGTAGGTGTGGGAGCAAGACACGATTCTAAAACACGTAAGAGGCATTTAGGTTGCGCGTTTGATACTAGTCATGGGAAGCAGCGTAGGTGTGGGAGAAAGACACGATTCTAAAACAAGTAAGAAGCATTTAGGTTGCGCGTTTGATACTAGTCATGGTAAGCAGGGTAGGTGTGGGAGAAAGACACGATCCTAAAACTAGTAAGAGGCAATTGGGTTGCCCGTTTGATACTAGTCATGGGAAGCAGGGTAGGGGTGGAAGAAAGACACGATTCTAAAACTAGTAAGAGGCATTTAGGTTGCGCGTTTGATACTAGTCATGGTAAGCAGGGTAGGAGTGGGAGAAAGACACGATTCTATTACCACAATTACACAGTAGTGGCATAGTGGTAGAGTGTCAGACTCACATTCCGAGGATCGTGAGTTCGAACCGACGCTGAGCTTGACTGCCACGATCCCGGAGGTACTGTGCTGTCATCTACTCTCGTGAAGTGGGAAACTATGTTTCGAGAGATAGGATAGAGGGGGGGGGGGGGGGGGGGACTACATGCGTGAATAGCAAGTATAGCAAGCATAAAATAGCATGAAAGGTAAGCATAAGAAAAGTAAGCATGAATAGATTGTCCTCCGGAAAGGAAAGTAACCTGTTGCTAGAAGTGTCTTCGGCCTTGATCAGGGTGAATACAATAAAAATAATAAAAAGATTAGGTACCGCGTCTGACACTAGCCCTGATAGGAAAGCATAACCCAATTCAGGGCTTAACCATAGAGTTATAATTTCTGCAGGCCTACGTATTCACGGACACATTTGTACACTGCCCATGCATAGGAAAATCTTTTTCTGCAACAGGAAAAACCGATATAGCATGATAGACTTTCCTCCGAGAGAAGATAAATCACAAAAAACGTGTCGAAGAATGTTCCAAATACAAAGGATACAGTAAATATTAAAGATTTGAGATTTTTCACAAGACAAAGCGTTTAGAAGAAACCAAAAAACCCAAACAAACAAGAGGCATGAAACTGATGTTAAAGACAGAACTTACAACATAACACTGTTTTCGTATCAGTACTTTAGGCAGTGAAAGATTGCAAAAGGAGCCCTCTACTCAACAGAGACCAAGAAGACAGCTAGATCAAGATAGAAAGCCGGAGGAAGAACGTAACATCTTCAAAGAACAAAACCTAAAAATAATGCAAAATAGGAGAAAGAGTGTTTCCTTAACAGTAACTATATACAGAAATGTAAGCTTTTCATCATCGGTAATACTACCCAGAAAAAGTATGAAAAAGATCATTATCAAGATGATGATGGTTATAATCATGATGACGATGATGATGATGATGATGGTGGTGGTGGTGGTGGACAATGACGACTATGGTGCTCAAAGTTCTGATAATGATGAAAATAATGATGATGACAATGACAATGATGATGTTGGCGATAATGACAATGACGACGACGACGACGACGATGATGATAATGATAATAAAGGTGATGGTAACGATGATGATGATGATGATGATGATTATTATTATTACAATGATAATTATCACGACAACAACGACGACTAAGATAATAATGATGGTTGATGATGATGATGACGATAATGATAACGACTACGATAACAAGGGTAAGGATGAGAGGAGAGGATGAAGTTAACATTAAGGTACAGCACCAATCTGGGTGATGAAACAATGCAATAAAAGCCTATAGCAATCTTTCAGACAATTTATCCAGGCTGTCCAAAGCAGGTGAAGTATCAACAGATCTGTCGGTAGCACAGAGTTGTGTCACACCAGCAGTACAAGCCGTAATGGTACTTCAATAGCAGCTTCAAGGTCAAGTCGTATTTTCTGATCTATTTGGATAGATTGCATGTTTGCATGTTGACATTATAATAAACCTCATTAAAGATTATAAATAACGACAAGAAGAAAGAATGAGGGAACAAGTGAGGACTGATAATTAAAGTATCTACACAATTGCCGTAAAATAAAAGGTTAATTATGGAAGCTACTTTCATCCCTTACCTCCAGACCGGCGAAAGTTCACCAAATCTTGATACACCTGTCTGTGCGGCTAGGTTGTCGATGTGCACATGAACCGATCCTACAACGGAAAATTGATGATATTCTACAAATTTATCATCTGCGTCATTAATCTACTTAAAATCCGTACTGAAATCCTAATCCTTGATTCTCAAGCTTTAATTCTGTCTTGCTTCTTTGGGAAATCGGTATTTCCGAAGACCAGTTGCTACATTTAGTAAAGCAATTCGACCAACGCTCTGAAAGTTGCCAAGCATGAATTTCACCTATACATTGTGTTATCATAACTTATCGGCATCTATCAAAAAATAAAAAGTTTGACTGTGAAAGTTAATTACTGAATATTAAATGTAAACGTGTGAATAAACAAAGGAACAAATCGTTAAGTAAATAAATAACAAAATATTTAATATCAAAACAAACATCTTTCTTATATCCGGGTGCGGCATAACAAAGCCGTTAGGGGAACCGGCTTGCAATCGAACTGTTGTAAGATCCAGACATTCAACTTCCCGTCCTAGTGTAATGTTGTTGAATACGATATATGCCGTACCCTGATTTGCTTTAACAAGGTGTTCAGAAAGGGAAATTGGTACGATTTAATGGCAAAAATACCTAACACAGTGTCTTCGAAGGATATGTGTCCACACTCATTTGGACGGCATCGCAATATATATATATATATATCATCAGCAGTAGGCTTTGGCTACTAAATAAACACTTGTACTCAAGGTGATGTGTAAGTTAACTTAAGATGATAAACGAGTTGTCACTGTTCAGCTGGTAAAAACTATACAAAAGGGTTTCCCGAATAGCTCTGGTGGCTATTCTACCTACCATCATGTTTGTCCACCAATGAGTGTAATCGTGAAAAAGCAACACCTCCTGGGTAATTCAGTTGTGATGCTTTTAGAAAGAAACCCGACAAACAAAAGCTACCAAGAAGTGACAGCCCAGCAATGACATTAAAACTCTTAGCAAGGCCTAGGCGATACCTCGATAGAAAGATTGACCTGCGGAAGATAGATAAAACAGAAAAAGATTACAAGTTGCTGGGTTAAATTATTCTGCATCGATGTGGTAGAATAAGAGTGTAATTACCGCGACTCTAAAGGTGTCCCTCTACTTGGGCCCAAACCGAAAAAGCAAAATTGCATAGATAACGCTGGCCTAACAAACTGTGATTGTGAAGCACCGCACGTTAAATTATTCCTTGGAAAAATTATATTGCTATATGTAGAATGAAATTCTATTGACATATATAATAAGAAGAATATAATGATAAATGAGAAAGATTGTTTACTAAAATTTTTTCAAACCAGCAATCTCCTATCTGTAGGCTTTGGACCCCTTTCCTACAGTACAAATGTTTTACGTCGGTACCTTAGAAATTCTGGATGAGCTACGACACGAGAGACTCCGCTCTTAAGTCAACAATGAAAACTCATGTTTGTTTAAATACGTCTTATGTTTGCTATGATATGTAGAGCTGACAAAGAGTGGAAAGCTCGAAAGCTAGTTTTAAATGCCTAATTTTTATTAGATTCATACTTCCTTGTCCTGTATTGGATTGCTATACGATTGTTCGTGTTTCATTAGTTTGCACTTTCATTTTAGCTACAAAGAGATTGCATGCGAAATAGGCCTTCACAAAATCATGCCCGATCCTAAATCCCTGAAATTTATAAATACATTTCCCGTCTAAGAATAATATCGATTTAAAAAAAGAATAAAGATTGTGTATAAAGCAGAACATTTCTACGCAGACCCAAACAGTTACATTATTGGCTTGAGAATTGCCCCAAAATTTCAAGCTCAAACGTGGAGTTCTAGATGTTGCCTAAATAGATCTCATGGATGGGAATCGCTAGACGGGACGAGCAACTTGTGATTGGCACATAGTAACCCTTAAAACATATTAACATGATACGCAGAGACATTCAGATAATACTTACAAATATCATAACGATATATACATTAATGTCAAACTTACACATATCAATGTAATACCTAGACATATCAATTCAATAATTACACATCAACATGCCACTTAAACATATTAATGTGAAACTTCTACAAATCTATATGACACTTACACACAGTGACATAATGCTCACAAACGCACAGACATCAATATGATACTTACACATATCAATATGATACCTACACATATTAATGTGAAACTTCTACACATCAATATGACACTTACACACAATGACATAATGCTCACACACATCAATATACACGTACACATATTAACGTGATATTTACTCACATTTATGTGCTACTTACGCATTTTCAAGCCCAACTGCGGCCACTGTATTAAACAGGGGGAAAGTATATATGATGAAACGAAGTTCTTTATGAGGCAAAAATGAAAGAAGGAAAGTAAAGACGACAGCGGAAATAAGAAGACATAGAACGTCATAGTTCTTGCGTACAAGACCCAATGGAATGAAAACTATCGAGAACAAGAGTGATCGGGGTAAAGCAGAGTAAAAGTACCAAAAAAATGGGGATGTCTGGAAAACGTTAAGGAACAAAGTTAACTGATATACACCCCATTTAACGCAGAGCTTTCATATAGTTTACAAGCACATCTGACACAGCATGCTGTGCCATTACGAGGTCTTTTTTATTTGCTTCAGTAAGAGTTCTATGTGCTTGTATTTCCTACCGTAGTTTATAAGTCTGCAAGTTAAATATTAATAGTCAACTGTCTAAGCCTGTCCTTCGTACTCTTCAAGGAAGTCCCTACACTTTTAATACTGCCTTTTTCCCGCGTTTGAAAAGTTTTCCTTTCAAGAAAAATTCGGCTTCAATAAGATGACGACTTCACGGGTTGAGTCATAAACGTTTGAAAGCTCCGTTTCGAGAGCTACTCCTCCCATTGCCAGGCTACTAGGTAATGGTGGTGCACCAACGTTGGGGAAGATAGTCCAATTTCATCTGGCGCCATGCCGATTTTTTAGTTAAGTATCTGTTCCTAGTGTCATATATCTGGAGGTGTGTCGTAGACGTTGTTGATGTGGCTGTGTTGTATAGTTTTTTTCATCGTCCTTGCTGTTTTATTGACTTCTCCGTCCAAAATTTTCTTGTTTTGGGAGCTGAATTGTTGACCTTTTGACCCACAATGCCCAGCAATCACGTGACTTTTCTGCTTGCTTTTAGACGACTGGGGGTTAAAGAGCGCTTGTATTCACCTCTGCCGGATGAAGGATAGTCAGCATAGTTGAGAGACAACATTGCCCTATACTTTCTTGTTCAATAAGGTCCTCTGCGTGACATAGCATTTTGCGAAGGGTGGAAGTTGAAAAAAAAGGCTCTCATGTTCTCGGAAAATTCTTTTCATGGCTTGGCACTCACTTTCGCGATATATAGCTTACTTGATGTCACCTTACACAAGCAACACAAAAAAACGCAAGATCTTCTATCAATTAGCAAGATTTGCTCGAAAACAGAAGATCAATTCTGACAAATACACAAGCATCCTAACCCAGGGCCCGCTAAGCATTATTCAAGAATCACTTACCAATAACATCTCTTTGGAATCACAAACCTCACTGTAACCATCAGGCGTCCACAACCTGCTCAAAGAACTCATATGAACACCTGTTTAACTTCAACAACAAGATATACACACGAAGTAACGGCGTGCCATTTGGCCCCAACATGCTTATAGCACCTAATGGCAGAAGTATCTCTAGAAACGTAGCTTTCAAACGCTGCCATAATTGGAACCCATTGAGTCGAAAAAAAGGCAGCATTTTTAAGAAGATGGCGGTGTCTTGTGACTAACTGTCTTTGGCGAGTTCCTTTCACAATTTCTTTTTTATTAGATTATGTATTATTATTTTACACAGTGCTTTCCTTGGTCGCCCTCTAGCCTCAACCCTAAACCAACTTGGAGTACCCTTCATCCAATACAGTTCCAGAATTCTGAATAGGGTTGGAAAAAGAATTTCCGAACGCACCGCGAAAATTTCCCGCAAAAATTTGAACCTGCAAAGTTCAAAGAAATCTGACGAGTTGGTGTGTTTTGGTCACGAAGAATTTTTGTTTGTGATTTGGAGCGTCGCTACGTTTTGCTGCCCAAACACATTGCTTGTTGGAGTTCATTGGAAGTGAAGGGACCATGATCAAACTGCTGTTTTTATGATCAGAGTATTGCACTGCACCGCGAAAATCTTAAAATGCGTAAAATGAGGCCGACGAAAATTCAAAAATTCAACCAAACGCTGTTAAACTAGTATTCTTCTGATTTCTTGCACTAAGTTTGGCTTCCGAGTTTGAACTGGTTGCTCTTACACAACTGGGTCATATCACAGCAGATGGTCTTGATGAGAAATGCGGTTCTCTCTCCTCTTGTTAATGGTATCTAATACATCTTAAGAAGTCACACGAGACAGCTAATTGTTTTCAGCCATGTATCAACATGTTTTTGCATTGCTTTCACGTGGTGCCCATCACTCAGCTCTCCACTGTGGCACCTAATCAACTTCTTAACTGGATGCTCTTTCACTGTTGGAATATCTGCCCTATCAATTCTATTTTTCTCTTCTTTCTACTTCACCTCGCATTACGCCACATTTCTAGACTCCAAATTGCAGGATTTCTTTTCAGAATAAGATACGAAAGCCTAAGAATTGAAAGGCCTAGAACACCCCTCACTTCAACCAGGTATTCTGAGTTTGCCACAATTTAATCCATAAAGCATTTGACTAGCATATGGCGAGAATACATTTACAGCTAGCTTACCAACGATGACTAATAATAGACTCATACATTCAAAAAACGTAATCGTCAAACGGTTCGTACTTTGGAACTAAATTTTATATAATGGGAATTTCTCTATATATACTGGCCTATTTAACCTCATGGAACTACACAATTTTGTCTGGTATCCCAGCCACTTCATTCTGTGATTATATATATATCTCTCAAATCTTCCAAGACTCTACACAACTTATGTCTAACTGTAACCCATAATAGAAAACATCAAAGAGTACTAATACAGCAATTGACTAGGTGTGTAATATTCTTATGCTTAAATTGGATATCATGTGATCATTTAACAGAATAGAAACACAGAATACTGAAGCTAAAGGATACTCCCCAGTTAGAACTTTTGTTCAGGATAACATTGTAATAAAACACTGTTCCCTCTGGCCATACCCATCTCTTCCAAAAGTAAGAATCCACCAACACTGTTAATCCTATAATTATATTTGAAGAAAAATGAAATTAATAAAATACCTGATGGGAGGAATTTACAACTGAGTTAAAATCCTGCTATAATCCACAACATCTGCAATCCATACTTAAATGGGTTGTTTAGTAAAAATAAGTAGCAATTATCTATTCAAAACTCCAAAATAATCCATAACAACAAAGAAATTATATGACATAAATCAACAACTGGTATACTCACCAACAGAAGAAATAAAAACTGGAATAGCGTTGAAGATAAGTTTGAAGATTGACAGTCTCTTTCTTGCCATGCTTATCAGAGCCATTGTTCCAACAAGCACAAACAGTTCAAATCTGAATACCGTTACAACAAATCCTGATAGCCAGATGAAAGATTGCATCTTATCTTCCAGCCAACAACTGCATGCTAACAACACTGCAAGAATCAGGAAAATGCAATAATTAAAACAAACAAATCAACTGAAGCATCAAAACAGTTCTTGATTGAGAAAGTAAATGAAAGAATGAATATACAATACCTTAAATTTTTGAAACTTAGTCATTGCATCCTGTTTTACACAGTCAGAATTATGACAGTGTCTCGTAGACATTGCTCAACCTGTGATTGGAATCAAAATCATGAGCTGAAATACAGCATTGGGTAAATCCCATCATTTTGTTGAGATCTGTATGACCAGTGTTCCATCCTTTGATAGTTCATTTGTATTTCTTCATCCATTCATTTCTCTTCTGCTTGTTTTTTCTACAGAAATTAAACCTGTTATATACACATCACTTCCTTATCACATGGATGTAGTTAAGTAGAGGAATAAATCCTTTCCTATTTTAAAGAATACACGTACAATTTTGTGTAAGAGCATGACTCAAAAAGCTGGTGTTTGCATATTCATAAGTTTTTTTTCTCGTTCCCATTAATTTCTAAATAGTCCTAGGGCAGAGAGCAATCTTTGCTGTGCAAACTCTAGTAGAAACAATTTCAAGCTTTTGCATTATTGGTTTGGATCATAGACTCACTTGTCTGCACACCCTTGTTTCTTGATATGTTCAAGACTTCTCCCCAAAAGTGCATAACATTTTCATGAGTATACTATGTAACCTAGAAAGACCTGATATTTTAACAAGTAACAAAACCAGCAAAAACAGGAAGGTTTGAATGAACAGTATACAGGTAAATACATCACCGGGAAAATGTTTCCCAACCAGAGGGTAGATAGTCTTTGTTGTACTACTACAATTATGCTTCCTGAGAACCTTTTTTCTTTTTGTCTTTAATTACATTTATTTTTTATTTTCTATTTCTTCTATTTCTTTCTCCTTCTTTAAAGTAACTCAATACCTTGAAGTGGCAAACTTGCCTTGTATTGAGCAAAGGATTAAAAAAAAATAACCTTCTCTAACAAAATTACTTGGCTTGCAAAGCATTGAGATCATAAGCCACTGATTAGAACTGAAATTCACCACACTAGTATTTTAACATCTGGCTCCCCCAAATCTCTGGCAACCATGATCTAACATACATAAAATTAACTAGGATTTATTAGATTTTCAGACCACCTACCTGCTACTAATGCAAATGTATTTCCTAGAGGTCTTGATGCATAGAAGAGGAAATGGAATTGTGACAGTGTGATGACACAAAGAAGTAGAGCAGCTTTTCTGGACACTTTTCTTTCAACACTTTTGCAGAAGCGGAAAAAAGCTATACACACGAAAGTCCCGAGAGCAAGTCTCACTGCAATATAAAAAAAGAACAGTAGTTAATACTCATATTTCATTATCTTACATTATTAAATGTAACCTTAAAATGTCCACGTTTCAAAAAATCAGAGAAGACACAATATTACTTTGCCTAAAGGCATCAGAGACATTTGAAATACGTACAAGTCAACCCAGAAAACATGGCTTTGCTTGTATGTGGCACATTTCAACAAAATAATTAAAAGACAAAAAGGTATTGAGATCTTCTACACCATTACTGACTACCTTTTTCCCACCTCCCAGTAACACAGACCAGATGTTCGTCAGAATTTGTAAGCAAACAAAAGGATTAATCATCCAAAACGTTTTGGCTCAAAAGTCAAGAAAAACACGCGAATAGCTATAGTCAATTTTTTAAAGTATCTCATACATAATCAAACACATAAAAGTTGCAAAGAAAAAAATTCTCTCAAAATAAACTGCAACTACAGATGAAAATGTTTACAGTAAGATTAAGCATGTTTTTTTTTCCGAAAGTGAAAAAGCAGACAAAAGTGCAAATCCTCTAAGGCTGATGTTGGTAATCAAACTCATTTCAATAAATGTTTGGCAAAACTACACAGAGCATTCAATAAAATGTGGAACAACAACTGCAACGTTATGAGGTTTAATTCATTTGGACTCACCACAAGTTGATTACCAGTACCTAAATTTCAATGTTTGCTTGACATGCAACAACACTGTAAAATACCTCGTACCTAATTCTTTTATTCACAAAATAATAGGGTACAGTGATGAAATAGTTCCTTTCAATTCAAGCCTCATTAATTAGTCACTTTGATTCATAGTGAACGAGTCACTACCAACCAATGTTTGTTAATGATACAAAATTTGCACCAATAGCTCTTGCTGCAATAGCACTTGTTGGGTACTATGATATATTATGTCTCTGGTCTTTTACTAACAATTTCTCTTAGTTTGCTAGGCATGTCTCATAAAAGAGGGTAGATACTATCTTTGAAAGACACATGATAAATAGGAATACAACTGGAACTTGATTAAAATCAGATTTTGTTTGGATCACATGAGGTCGTGGAAATTTTGCTCACAAATTCTGTCATCCAGAACTTCATTCTAAGTTAATTACTGTAGTGTTGTTTGATTGGTATGCTGCAAAGGTGTATATATAGAAAATGTTCATGAACATTTTAACTGGAAAGTAGAACATAGTATATCATTTTAACAATTATTAGTTTAGGTCAAAAATAAATTGGTGCATTTGCACCCAAAACCCCTAGGTTACCTGCTGCTCATTTTAAACTGGATCCTCAATGGTTTGATCAGATACATGATATGCCCATTAATTAGTTGAGTACATCAATAGCCAATGTACCTCTAGTATTCAATGTATAGAAGCTATGCATTTTCATACAAACTTAATGAAAAAATACAATCTATCAATTTATTACAATAATGCATAATCAACTATTGAATACTTAACGGGCCTTAAAACAAATAATGGTGCAATTTGCCAAATGAGGCAAGCAGTTCATGTATCAGTTACTTTGGCCTTGCTTTTTGAGGATGGGGATAGGGTGATAGTCTGATGGAGTACTGGCTGTTTACATACAACTCAATAAGGGGTTACATTAAATATTGTATATGCACATAAATAAGACTGACAAAATGCATACCAAGGTACTGCATGATAATTTTCTCTATTCCAAAGACTTGAAGAAATGGTTTAACTGGCAACCAAATACTGCTAACAATAATTGGTCCAATGAATGTTCTTGGTACAACACCTGGGAATTCATGATGATCATACTGTAGTAGAAAAAGATATTAACAAACATAGAAATGTAGTATGTGCAGAACTATTCCCATGACCATAATCACCATAATTTACAAATCATTGATACATTCACTGGTCATAATTATCATAATAATCATTACAATGATTTAGATCATTCACATTGTGTTTATTGTTATAATAATCATCCTTAATGGAAGCCAATATAATAATGCATATCATAATCATTTTATGCAACCATATGTGAGATGGTTGAGTTATGCTTGCTGAACGGAAGTTGCCAATGTACTTGTAACCTCATGAAAAGAACTAGGAATGTATCAAAAGTGTTATTTCATATGATCACATCATTACCGTCATTACATAATGTTAATGTTATTCCCATGATTACTCGTTAACTTAAATCATCACAAGTATTGCAAGATCTTACTACATTGTTATCATTCTGTGCATGACAGTGATTAGTACAATAGTGTACTGCAAACCCTGATTTTTCAGCTGCAAACACTATTTTACTATATTATTATTTTCAACTGTTTCAGGTGCACTGTGTTCAAAGTCCCCTAACTTGCTAGAAATTCAGAAAAAACAGTGGTAACCAACTGCAAACATCATATCTAGCCTTCCTAAACCTATTCCAGTTGATTTTGATAGGTGTTAAAATTCAACCTATTTTTCCAAATTTTTCTATGGCGCCGACCAGCTGAAAAATCAGGCTTCAGGTGCACTGTGTTCAAAGTCCCCTAACTTGCTAGAAATTCAGAAAAAAACAGTTAACTAATGTACCGATACTTGCCTCATCATTTGCAACCACACTTAGATCATGCTATCTTCTTGAATAACAGTATGGCATATAAACAAAAATGTTTGACTGGTTAAATCAGTTGTGATCAACTGAAGTAATCCTAAACAGTCAAAGACAGCATCATCACCAGATCTACCGTAGGCACCTTTAAAACTTATCTTTAAGTAACTGAATAAAAAAAAGGCAATTTACTATAAGTATTTACAAATAATATCATAAAATTTTGGGAATTACTGTGTTTAGGCCAACTTAGTGACTGATTTGCAGAAATTTTGAAATAGACAGCTATTATGTAAACCTTCACAAAATTAAAAATGAACACACCACTATTACTCTTTAAGCACACATTGCATACCAATAAAAGTTGGCCAACATAATATGGCCTTATTTACGACCTATGTAGGTCCTATGGGCCCACAGTAGCAACTACTTATCATAGGCTTAATGTAGGGTGGATAGCGTGGCACCAATCTGCTGTACCACATTTTTTGTAGAAAATTTATTATTGATTCATGTGATACCAACCTATTCTTTATTCCAATGATGGTTTTGAAGTTATTCTGCTCCTTTTATAGTGGTCTGCACTTGTTCACAACTTTTCAAGGTACTAAACTGTGTGTCAGACTCATTTTTTAAAAAATCCTTCACTCAATACAAGGTAGGGTTGCCACCTCAAGGTATTGAGTTACTTTAAAAGACATAAAAATAAAAAGTAAACAGAAAAATAGATGTTACTAAAGACAAAAATAGATTTCCAAGAAGATAGTGATTGTCATTAGATTGAAAAGTGTCAAGATCATAAGTAAGAGGAAAGCAGTCTGGAGACAGAGAGTTCAAGACCTTGGCAGTCCTAGGGAAGAAACTGTTAACATAGAAATTTCACAGAAAAGCCATGCAGTGATTCAGTATACCAAGTGGACTTTGACCTGATGACAGGAAGAGGAACCAACTCAGAAGAACACTTATCAAAGCAGTATGTGTATAAAACACTTGAAGATACAAAAGCTCTATGGTGAGACAGAGGTTCAAGTGTTCTGACCAGTTCAGGGCCAACTGCACGAGAAATTCATTTTTGGAGTCAAATATCTTGAGAAAACACTTTGGTGCACCAGCCCAAAGATGACAACAATACTCCATGCATGGCCTGATCATTACCTTATAAAGATACAGCACATCTTCAGGTGACAGAAAGACCATAGATCACAAAAGAGCCCTAACCTTCCTTGAGACAGACTTAGCTAGGTTAGCCAGGTAAGGCCCCCATTCTTGCCTTGAAGTAAAAGAAATGTCAAGAAGCTTGAATGATGACAGCTCCTAAGGAAACAAGACCATCCATGCTATGAGGCACCTTTAAAGAGTCCTGAGATCTGTCAAAAGATACCAGCTGAGTCTTTTAAGCATTGAAAGTCACTTGCCACCTTCTACACCACTCTACAACGGTGTTTAAGTCAGTTGTTATGCTCTACTACAACTAGATTATAAAGTTGTATCATCAGCATAAGTTGAAAGCTGACATAGCACAAAATCTGATAGATCATTAATAAAACTTAGAAAAAGTGTGGGGCCCAAAATAAACTCCAACATTTACTGAAAACAAATTAGACAACTCACAATCCACAACTATCTAAATATTTCGAGCATTTAGAAAGGATGAAATGATCCCGAAAATGTTACCACCAATGCCATAAGCTTTGAAATTATGTAAAAGACTAGCATGTCAAACCTGATCAAAAGCCTCAGAAATGTCTAGAAACACTGCCCTGGAGCAATCAGATCTATACACGCAGCTATATATTTGCTCACTTACCATGGTGAGAAGATTTGCAGTAGATCTAGAGGAACAAAAACCATGCTGTACATCAGAGATAAGGCCTATCCTCTCAAGGTAAGCCATCAGTTCCATATTAACCAACCTCCCAAATACCTTGCTGATAACAGGCAAAAGGCTGATGGGGTGATAGTTCTCAAGAAGGGATCTAAACGCACTAATCTTATACACAGGAACAACTAATGCAGTCTTCGAACATTCAGGGAAACACATAACAGCGAACAAGCCTCCAAAAAACGAGGTCTACCAGACCGTACAAATAGTATCCAAGGAAACATTTTGGGGCTTTTTGTGGTTAAGCCTTTATTACAGTATTATTTTACCAAGGTAATATTGAAGTATACCATTGATCTGATGTTGTAACTTTCATCGATAATGTTCAGTGTTTAGCAACTTTTCACCCTTCAGACTCTACAGTTAACTATGACAGCATGCTAAAAATAGTTTTT
>JAAAKL020005986.1:0-18575 GCA_010016065.2 Carybdea cf. marsupialis auct. non (Linnaeus, 1758)
GATCAATGGCTTTCAAAAATGGAAGTTGTCCATGCCTCTATGTACGATACCTATAGCGCTCAGGTTAACAAACGCTACATGGTATGTCCTTGACAAATCTTGCATCAGAACAATTATTATTATCATTAATATTCTTATTATTTAAAGTTACAGAATAAATATATGGCAATGAAATTTTAAAGAAAATCATTTATCTTTGTCAAATTACAGAATAAATATATGGCACTGAAGTTTAAAAGATATATATTATTATTACTACTATAGTCATAATAATTTTTAAAAGTTCATTTCGATATATCAATTTTGTACCTTTACAGAAAAATAAGCTTCAAGATTGTACATATCATTCTCACTGCCTTCACCCACTACAAAGGGGTCAGCAAGATTTTATAGGAGTGGATACTTACTTTACATTGTTAAAACAGCAATACAAACATATTCAACATATTAAAAAATATATAATAATGATGATAACAATAATACAATAACTTACCATACGTTTT
Source organism: Carybdea cf. marsupialis auct. non (Linnaeus, 1758) (assembly GCA_010016065.2). Lineage (NCBI taxonomy): Eukaryota > Metazoa > Cnidaria > Cubozoa > Carybdeida > Carybdeidae > Carybdea > Carybdea cf. marsupialis auct. non (Linnaeus, 1758). The sequence continues at coordinate 504 of JAAAKL020005986.1, forward strand.
CTTTTCCTCCAGTATTGTAGATTTTCTTTGTTTTCTTTGTATATCTTTTATCGTTTACAAAAGAAAAGAGGGCATTAAGAAGGTGTCTGTAACTTGACTAAAATTTGTTCGAAATGTTTTTTCGGGCATCATTTAAAGGATCATCTCCTTCCTGTTCGGTCATCCGGATAACCTAGAATTTTTATTTTTATAATAAACATCAACGGGGTTTTTAATTTCTTAGGGAGTAGCCTTTTCAGACTAAAATTTAGTACAGATTGGCTACATTTGTGAGATGTCACGTTAGATACCTAATGGTAGGGGGGCTGCAATAAACAGGGGGTTGAAAATTCCCCCATATGTAATAAGCGTATATGTTGGAATAAATGGGGAGGATGGAAAATTGTTAGAAATCGAATAGCCTGGAGGGGGTTGGAGAAAAATTACAATTGAGAATGGAACACAAAGGGAATGAGTAGTCAGACACACACGTAAAAGCCACCAGAATGAGGACAATGTTTACTAAAAATAGGATATTAATTTTTTGTAAACATCGTGCTCCTTTGTATGACTTGCTTTAGTTTATAATCTGCTACTGCTGAAGTGTTGTCGGGTGTCTATCACCCTTAGAGAATGAAAGGATAATTTATTTTTGTCGGCAAATGAGCGCTACTTTGCAAACCATGTTAGGGGTTTTGATCTATATTCTGTCCAAAATGTTAAAGATGTTTGCGTAATCTCCCTGCTTAATGGTAGTACCTTCCTTCACTTTATTAATACGTTTCTTCACATTTCTATGAGCTTCGTAAAAAGCTGATTTCATTCTTTTTGGGTTGTGGCTTAAAATGTCACAAACGCGAGTATTACATCACAGTTTCTATGTCGCGTTTATCCTCTACTTTCTGCACTGACTGAATTGGAAACAATCAACACTGTACTATTTTCCTCTATCTTTCAAGTTTAGGCTGAAAGACTCGCCAAAAGAAGGAGACCGTCTACAGAGCACTCTCAAACTCCAGCCAAGAGTAAGAAGCTGAAGATAGCTGCTAGCTCGTCAATCCCAATTTCTGCGAGTGTGGACACTCCTTCTGTCAGTTCGACAGCAAAAGACAACGCAGGTATCATACACGAGGTGAAACATAAAAAAGGCCCACAGACGGGACCAAATCTCAGCCTAGTGCTACAGATTGAGATGCTTATAAAATAGTGTACTTAGAGAGATATATTGAAAATGACAGTATACCACACCCATTTGCACCCTCCACTTTTCTGTTTTCGTCAGAGGTTAGTGTAACGATATGGACCGGATCGGCCCTTCACACAGATGCAAAATTGACGGGAGTAGTTTCTATTGTTTCCGTTCCTCCCTTTTCTCGCATGGATACACAACAGTTCAAAGAAAAAGACAAGAAGGTCGGAAGTCAAAATTCCTATAGCATTGGAAATGGATATGTAAATGCTCAAGGAAAATATTCCTTACCTGGTCCTTTTCTTCCGGAGTCACTGAGTTTGAGGCTGCAAAAGATTGGGGAAAATAGTGAATAAATTCTCAAACTTAAAAATGAAAACTGCTATGTGAGCTGTGTTAACAATTTCATAATTCTTCAGTCGCATATCATGATCATCAACATAAGAGAGGGAAATCGATTTTGATCAATAGCGAGTAATAGTCCTTCATCAAGGATAGTAGTATATTTATGGGTAATATTGAAACACAAGCAACATGTAGCAAGACGAAGGATCATCAGGGATTGTTCAGTTGCGATTAGCACATACAACGATGGAACTATGACGTCATCATACTTATGCTAGGGACGAAAGTAGTAGGGGATGACATCATGACATAGTCTATTTGTTCAGTTGCTGCTTAAGAAAACGGGGATAAACTAGACGGGATAACAGTGGAGAATATCCCTTGCAGCATTATAAAGTACCACTTACGCAGTGTTTCTTTCCTTTGGCGAGAAAACGGTGGGGGAGAGAATTTATCATCCATGTGTTCCTGTTCCATAATTTTCTTTGTCATAACATGTACACGGTTTTAACATCTTATTGCCTATCGTGTAGCTATCTACATATCTACAAGACTTAACATAAGGTAAGGTAAGGTAAGGAATATGATGCTACTGAGTATCGTCATCAATGACCAAGTCTGTCACAGGTGTCTCTTCTCTAAAGATGTAACAGCTTAAATGTTGGGGTTTTTTGTTGTTTGTTTTTTATTGTATTCACCCAGATCAAGGCCGAAGCCACTACTAGGAACGGGTTACTTTTCCTTTTCGGATGACAATCTAATCATGCTTACTTTTTTATGCTTACTTTTCATGCTATTTTTAATGCTTGCTATTTTTGCTATTCATGCATGAAGTGCCCCCTCTGTCCTATCTCTCGAAACATAGTTTCCCACTTCACGAGAGCAGATGACAGAGCACAGTACCTCCGGGATCGTGGCAGGCAAGCTCAGGGTCGGTTTGAACTCACGACCCTCGGAGTGCGAGTCTGACACTCTACCACTATGCCACCGCTGTTTTTTCCTAATCGGCACATTCATTTGTGTAATGCACATTGAATAGCCTCCAGATGTTAAAAACCTTCATCTCCTTTAGTTTTCCACTGTTTCCATTATCGTCTCAAGAAATGGAAACTGTTCTCTGCTTAACTAGATTACTCCGACAGTTCTCAGTTACAGCCCAGCGTATATTTGATAGAAACCCTTCCTTGCAATTTTTGATTGGTTTCTCCTTCAGCTAATGTGGCCTCGTAGTACTACGCAAAGTCCATTTGGTGTTGCTTGTATGTTAGATCCGCAAATCCTAGTCAAACACCTTCCTTTTCAGCATCGTGCTCACACACCATACTTTATCTTGAGTATCTTCATCCGGACCACTTGAAAAGTGTCATTACTATCCTTGATAATCGTCTTTCAAAACCACTCCTTTCAATTTCCATCACTATTATTAGCTTCTTTAGCGCTGGTATTAAATCTCTATTTATCTTCACTTCTATAAGGTTCATTATAAAATGAGGGGAGAAGTAAAACTGTGAATTTCATAAGAAATACATCACAGCTGATATAACCATATTGACCTCCCTTCAACTCCCTCTGAGCTATTTAGAACATTTATCGTTCTCTCTTGTAATATACATGACGCCTCAATGTAGAAAGTCTACATTATCTTAATAGAGATTATGTCACTTCGCATGCTTATATGTTTAGCTAACAAGGTAGGACGGAATCAATATTAGCCATAATCGATATAGATGGGTTTCAGTTTTGATCTACACCATCAGCTCATTTCTGTCCTCGAGAAGAAGTAGCTGCACTACATCTAAAGACGAAGAAAGTTTGTTCTTTCATGCAGGGAATACCGGGGAGTTTCGGCTTAAGACCTAAGGATTGTTAAATGTGACACACATAAAAGTAACGGTATGACTTGCACTCCATGTCAGGATGGGGGCACTACCTACAGATGTCGTGGTATGCAATGGTAATTACCAGCAATCAGCATATAGATAAGGGCTATGCAGACTGCATTGGGGATAACAGGTTGCAATATAATTTTGGATCCTTTCAAGTACAAGCTAATTCAAATAAGATTTTCAAGGAAAGGTTTCCACTCTGAAATTCATCATTTGACACCATTGTCGATAAGTAGTGCAAAGAATCAAGTTATGGTGTTTGATGGTTGGTTATCAAAACAATCCAACAGTCATCAGTGACTAATAAGACAATCCCTACTATGAAAAATTGCCTTTCTCATAGCTAATTAACTACAAGGGGGTGTTTTTAAAACTCTTATGACTTTTTCTTAACAAGTACTCGATACGAAAGTGAGACAGCACACTTAGTCAAACTAAAGCAAGACTTCTAAAAGGTAGTAAAAAGCGTTGTGTCATGGAAACTATACAGAAATTACAACAACAAAAAGTAGATCAGGTATCGCCTTCAAGAGTTGAGACAGGTGACACCTTTGCAAGTTCACAAATTATTCGACTACTCAGTGACTTAAAGCGGGGATGTGTTCAGACTTGCCCTTATGATACCATGATATATCCTTAATGTTTGCCGAGTGTCTAAAATGACGAACACCAATGATAGAAAAGCGTGAACAAGTCAGTTAAGTCATCTTATCTTCCCAACGTGCTTTGTTTAGTTAAACAAACCGTCCTGGATAAAATGTACCAACCTATATTTGCTGAAGTAGAATAGTAGAAGAACGATAACAACCTATGTTGCTGCACAAGCTAAGCAAACCTCTCCTGGTGTACCCCTGTGTGTCTTTAAGAGGCAGCTGAACAAACAGACTGTCATAAGGTCATCCCCTACTACCTTCGAACCTCAAAATAAGTATGGTGACGTGTTGCTTTTATTGTGGTGCGTGTTCCCTAATCCATAACTGATCTTCCTCCATGTTCCTCATTCTCTTAGTGTTTTAGAACTATCAAACAGTGCAACACTAAAAGTAGTCTCCGAAGGCCCTTCGGGTTCGTTTCCTGAATGACATTTCTATTTCCTTACAGCTTTTCAAGTTCAATACAGTGCCTACTGAAAACTACCTAAAGTACTGTCCTACTTACTTGTATCAGCTTACAGAACTACTCGCGTAACTACAAAGTTGGACATCAACTTGTAGATATACATACCAAGTTTCGAGGTTAACTTCTGAAGGAACTGCCTAGAAATGGGATCAATCTGGTGCTAGTAACCTACATCCTGTTACAAATTCTTGTCATCTTCAGTGACAAAACTAGTTCTTCCTTGTCAGCTTGAAACAAAGACAATGTGCAGTTTTTCATAAGTAATACGACAGCGGTTCTGTACTTGGGTTCACATGGAATACAGTACTTCTTCTATCATCTATACTACAAATAATCAAGTCTCAATCAAATGAAGAAATATTTCGCTTAAATTGAAATCATCCGCACTAACTTTAGTCCAAAACTCGATTCTATATTGAAAGAAACTAGCTTTGAAATAGTACTGAAGAACGCTAGAATAGCAAGGAATGAACAGATAGGTGGGAAAAGACTTTTCCTAACCTTTACCAGGGATCGCGACTCGATGACACAATGTCATAAGGTAAATTCGAGAAGCAAATTTGTGAAATAACTACTAGCTCCAACGTAAGAGACTATAAACTCACCTCCTTTAATTTTTTCAATTTTATTTTGCATTTCTTGACACTAAAATCCAAGGATAATGGTATTAAAACCGTGAAGCGTTTAAAAATGTAAAAATTGGAGAACAACTGTTAGTAATAAACTGTAAAAGTACGATAACTTTTCAAAGTGGAGTTATTGTTCGTAGAATTGTGAGACGGACTGTAAGTTTTCGAAATGATGATAGTGAAATAGGGCTAGGAATGATCAAGGCTGGAGATACGAAAGGCGATTAAGAACTTAAAAGATCTGAGTACGTATCAATAATAATACAGAAATGCTCTACAGAATAGCTCTACAGAAATGTATTGAGCACTGTCGAAACGGTATTCTTAAATCTATTTTTACTATCAGTAATAATATTTATCTTAGGTAGCTATGAAAACAGCTATGAAACTCGGAGATGAAGCTTGCTCATAGATTTATAAAGGATGGAGAAACTTTTATCATTCAGCACACTCCCTGTCTTTGAAAACCACCGACCCAGGTTCGATTCCAGCGCTGGGAAGCTATGACAACTTCTCTTTACCATAGTCACGGGGCCTACCCAGTCCATGTGAGGGAAAATGGGGAGACGGAAACTCAAGAAGCCCGTCGGATGGATTGTACCTGTGTTTGGATAGCCCAGCCTTGTCACACATGTGTGTCAGGCTGAACACGCTTGAAGAACACGGGAAGGGTACAAGTGACTGTGGTCTACTGAGCCACTGTCACTCTAATTCACAGAGTAGGTTGCTCAGCTGATCGAACAGTTGAGATCTCATACGTCGGATCAACGGGAGAATCCATTAAATAGTTTTTTGAGAAACATTTGCTGTTAAGTAATTTCATAATGAGTTCTTTAAAAGGCGTCAGCTTTTATTCGTCCATAGCACTTAGTCTTCACGATGTTAAGATCGTAAATTTTGATTCAGATCCTTAATACAAGTGTTAGTATCGCTGATTTTGTTAATCCCGACAGTATTTTATTTCTTAAATTGCTCGCCGATGCTGTTATTCATAAACTACATAATGCCAAATTCTTGAAGTGAAAGTCGAAATGGGAGCATTTGCAATATAAATTTATCTCTTGTTATGACCAGGTTGTTATCGAAGGTGTGGAACATGAAAAAGCAAACTTAGATGCTATCAGAAAGACATTAGAAGAAGATCGTAGTATCACAAATGTTGCAATGGTCCATTGTGAGACGAGCTCCGGTGTTTTCCATCCAGCAGAAGAAGTTGGTCGACTTGTGAAGCAACACGCACCCCAAGCTACGTTCTTTGTTGATGCAATGAGTAGTTTTGGGGCTGTACCTATCGCAATCGAGGAAAACGGTATTGACTTTCTAGTTAGTTCAGCAAATAAGTGCATCGAAGGGGTCCCTGGATTTTCCTATGTTATTGCGAATACGGAGAAGCTTTTGAAGTGTAAAGGCTGGTCACGAAGCTTGAGTTTGGACATTGTTGATCAGTATCTTGGTTTAGAAAGTAACGGACAGTTTCGATTCACACCGCCAGTTCAAGCTATTATTGCTTTTAAAACTGCCATTCAAGAACTGGAAGCTGAAGGAGGTGTTCAAGGTAGAGCTGCAAGGTAAGTTATTACACAGTGCCATCAATTTTGTTTGCATTTTTAAATTTACGGATTTTCAATATTTTACGATGACTTAAATTTTTCTTCCCATGGCCGATACGAGAGAAACATTAGTGAGCTTGGAAGCGGATACTCTTTACCGAAGTGTGCATTTTTGCACAATTCTGTTGATTACATTTTCTATTAAAGAAGTGTTTTGTAATAGAACGAAAGCTTCTCCAATAATTTAAGGGGTACATGAGAATACTATTTATATTGTAGGGATTGCGTTAGACTTACAGCTTTTGCCTCCTGTTACCAGTCACCCCTTTCCTCTTATTTATCAGTCACGGTGTACCACTTACTTATTAGTCACCCTGTACCCAGGGCGATCTAAATAGCATAATAATAACATAATATTTAGATCGCCCTGCCTGTACCCCATATGTATAGTACACTTTGGCCTTTATCATCAGTTACCCTATTTCCCCTTGTTATCAGTTACCTTTTCCTTCTTGCTTATCATTTACCTTGTATCCCTTATCAGTTATCTTGTGCCTCTTGCGTATCAGTTGCCCTGTACCCCATACTTAACAGTTACCCTCTGTGTACCCCTTACTTGCCAGTTACCTTGGACCCCTTACATTTCAGTTGCCCATTGCCCCTTACTTATTGGTTATCCTCCACCAGGGGAAATGTATTAGCTTACTTCCAACTATCCAAGTTCTAAAATCGAATCGCTGCTTGTTCAGTAGTCTATGTCTGATATTCTGTTGTCTTGAATTTCCATCTATCCTAAATCTCGCTTATTCGAGGATTCCGATTCTTTACTGTGTGATTTGCCGCAGTTATATACCAAGCTCTCGAAAACAGATCCGCCTAATTTCACTCCGGAGACGGGATGTTGTGTCGCTCAAGATACTAGTTTTATGTTTAAAATCAACCATATGTAGAGGATTAGTGTACACTATTCTGCCGTTTTAAATTATTGAAGATTCGTGTCTCATGTTTTGTTTTGAGGGAATAGTTAAAAATCCGCAAACAACTTGAACAAATGCTGACGCAGAGAGGGGACTTGGAGTTCTTGGTAGTGAAATGGCTTGTTTAAAACGGGGGGATTAAACCAGGGCAGGAATTGAACTGGTAATGGCGTTGAACGTAGAAGAGTTACTGATTTGCGTAGAGGTCGAGGTTAAAATATATATATAAAGGTTGATGCTAAACGTCATATAACTGGACCATAAGTCGGCGCTTAACATCGGTTAAAATCTAATGCACTTTATTACTAACATCTAAACTTCTAAAGAATGCCCGGGCCATGTAAAATCAGGTCAGTTAAAACCAAATAGAAAAGGCGAGAGCTCAGAAATTGTTCAAGTTTAGAAGTAAATGAGAAGTAAATTAATGCAGAAAAATTGGCTTTACACGTATCTTTAAGAATAGTATTGAAATCGATACAAATCTTCTGTTGTCTCACATAATAGCGGCTCTGGACCCAGTGGCTGGAGTCGAATTTCAATGTGGAGTTGGTTGTGTGTTTACTTTCGCACAAGTCAACTCAATATTTTCAACATCGTTGGCAATAAGAAGTCAGAATTCATAGGCACGGATATGTGTTGTATTCAAGTCCGGTATTGTCAGTTGTCAAGGTTTGCAATTACTGTAAAGCAAGAACAGGGTGGAGCGCAAAACACACCTTGAAAAATCACAGATATTGATGCCTGCAACTGCAGACGAAGATTGTTGAAGATTGCCGTCATGAGTCTACCAGATAAAGAGGGTCTTGATAGAATTTGTACGACACTCGATTGAATAGTTGCACATCGATTCAAGAGGAGATGTGATCTAAGAAGAAACATATGCAGAACTAGAATAGCTAAAATGCTATCCCCTTAGATAAGTCATCAAATTGGGGCAGGAAAAGAACAGGGCCAAGAAAAGATCTTGTGTTACTTGTCAAGCAACTGTGGACATTTAACACCTTGCGTATGATCAAGTATTCATCTTTAGAAACGCGTAACTCGAACTTGCCCCAATAGCATTTATTTTCGAAGTTGTAAAAATAGACTGTAAAAGAAAAAGTTACTTTATCTCGGGCCAAAGGTGGATCGTAAATGTACACACTGTTAGAAATCAACGTGGGCTATGGTTTTATGATGCCTGTACATCCACTGATTTACTCTCCTCCTTGCATGATTAACAGACAAACCCTAAGATGAGAGTTTTAGATGAAATCTCTACCAGACTACTAAGCCTATTTTTAATCATGCGATTATCATTGCTTTCTCTTATTAATTTTTGCACCTTGAAAATAAAGGCTCGCGGGGTCTGCATTATTCTTAAGGGATCTCGTACATTCACTGGTTGTTTTCGTCGTTTGAACAGAAAATCATAAGAAATGCTATCGTTTTAGACAAAATTTCATTCGTTTCGGTGGAAAATTTTTTATCCCTCGGAGATGACCCCCATAACTATGAACTTAGCAATACCGTTTCTCATTCAAAGGTATTTCTTTTCTTCTTTATTGCTTCCATAGGTACAAGAAAAATCGTGAAATACTTCGCGAGGGCATGAAACGCATGGGTTTCAAAGAATTCTTAGATGAAACCCACACTGGCTATATTATCACCTCATTTCACTTTCCGCAGGATCCCAACTTCGATTTCCAAAAATTTTATTCATGTTTATCGGAAAAGGGACAGGTGATTTACCCTGGAAAAGTAACAAAAGCAGATAGTTTCAGAATTGGAAATATAGGTCATTTGTTTTCGTCAGACATGGAAGTGCTACTGGGGTGTATCGAGGATGTCTGTGGCGAGATGAACATAGACCTTCCTCTCAAGTAGGAGATTATCTGATGCTGATGCAGATACGAATTGTTTTAGGACATTACTATTTTAGCAATTTTATAAGGGAGGAGATGAATATTTGCAAGATACAAGACATTCAGAGTAATCAATGGTAATTTATGTAAATCAGTGATTTCCAAAAGATCTATTTTTGATGTGAACAAAGCATCCTTGTTGTCGTACCCCAGGATAAGTAAAATTGCTTGATTTCAATGATGCGAAGGACGTTGATTCTTACGGACATGATGACGTAATGGTGGCCCGTCGGACCCTGTGAAATCAAGATGTACCATGAAGGCATCATAGAGTCCGAGTTTGTAGTTGTAGTACTGGAAATCTAATGTTCAGCGGAAGACTATCGTATGAATCTTAACTATATCGACAGGCTAGGAGCACAGGAAACACTGGCAAAAGTATATCGGAGTAGTTTTATAAACACGTAGATATGGTATTTCGTAATAGACAATTAAAATTTTGTGTCGATGATGACCATCCTCATACTGTCGCTATAAGTGTCCTTCAGTTGTAATTGAGGATATTGGAGTTGTAATTCTTGTACTCCACGACAAAGACGTTTCCTATCTTCAAAGGTTCTGTTGCATTTAGACATTCTTGAACTGATGGACACCCGTGTTGTTTACAACAATAGAGTAGCGATTCATAGAAGTTTCATTGAGTGACGCTGTGATGCAGATGAGGACCAGTGCAGTTTATCGATACCAAACATTCTAGATCTGTAATATATAAGAAGTTCCATGCGACTTGAGATACTATACCTGTTGAAAAGTTATGCAATCGATTGAGTGAAGCCAGTCCGCCATGGAAGCACCGTTTCAAACTCAGTGGCAAGGGGCGATCGAAGTACCCACGACTGTTGGTTTTTGAGAGTACTTTGTGACGAAGCACTTTCTGAACACTTTTTTCCCAGCCAAATATATCTATAAGATGTAACACTTGTAAGTAGTTTTAAATCCTTAAGAAAGATACTTTTCAATGATTCCACGGATCCATTTGTTATTGCAATACACGACCGCTGGTACCGAAAAGCGGGCACCGCCGGGTTACACGTTGTCAAATTCGAACGAAATAAAATTAATCTGAGATTAAAGTTTTCCTGTATTGTGCACATTGAACGAGACATGGGAAAGAAAACAGATGCATAATTCCCAAATAATTTATATTTTCGTTTGTAAGGTGGCCGAACCTCTTCAAACAACGATCGTTTAACAATTTCTTTGACGATGTAAGCTGTGAAGCCTTATGCAAAGAGACGTAATTCCGCCTACTTGACGGTTTTTGTCTTTGCATACGATGTTTTCTTAATTTTAAAGCTAGTGTTAACGTCAGGCATATCTTTACCCATGAATGTCAAAGGTGAAAACGATAGGACTTAGCTAGCAACTTTTGGTACAGCTATAAAAGGGTTTATAGATATTAACTTGTCACGTGCGGGGATGCATACCTCCCGCTATTTTGCAAAGCGAGAAAATATATTATGGAAAAGTACTGGGGATATCTCAAGTATTTGGTACTAATACTCATCCACTTCCCCAATTCATTTTCCTTCCACCGTATTTGGAAGACTGTACGGAAATCAACACGCTTCGATTGTGAAGGGGATGAGGTACTATCTCAATCAATTGAAGTAAAGTTGGTGATGCAATGTTGTCAAATTTTACATGACTTCAAAACAATAGCTCTGCAGTAGGTACTCGGAATGTTTATGATGATAGCGAAAATGAAAATACAACAAAGGAAGTTTGGAGTGGCGAAACTTGGTGGTTGGATGGATCTTACCAACATGCCATCTTAGGGCAAGGAGAGCATGTATATGTGAGGTAGTAAAAGAGAGACAGGGAACCGCCAACGAAATAGAGGACAGTGGGAAAGCAGAAATCCACTAATGGCAATTTTTAAGCTTGAGTCGTATGCTAGCGACTGTGTTGCATTGTGATGCAGTTTTACGCGTATTTTAGTCATGTGTGTTGTTTGTACAAATCTTGTGTAGCGAAATTGAAGTGTGATGCAAACGTCGAAAGGGAACCGTGACTGAAAAAGTGTAAAAGCGTCAATTACGAACACATTGAGCGTAGGAGAGATTTAAAATGGGATGTAGGACAGGGTTAAATAGAAATAGTGGAGATCAGGATGTTGGAGTTTGAGTATAGATTGACCCAAAAATGCCGAGTTAGAAATCGGGAAAGGTTAGAAGGAGGGTGAACATGGAACAGTTTCTGATCTAGGTGAAAGGAGTTTTGCGCGTGGGAGACCAAGGAAGTGAAAGGAAGGCTGTGTAAAGAGGCCGTGAGGACAGTTTATCCTGGAGAGAAGGAAACGCCACGTACTAATGCATGTGGGACATCTTGTCTACACCGGCGACCCCACTAAGGTCCTTTTTCAGTTTATTTCTTTAGTCAAGTAATCATTCTTATTCATCAAGATGTATTCTGTTATCGGTGTCACAATCAGGGCCACTGAAAAAGTTTTTTTATGGTACAGCAAAATTAAACTGTCCGAGGTTGAGAAATCGTTTTTGTACTGAAAACCTTTTGTTAGTTGGAGACTCCTCAGGGTACCAAGTCATCAGAATTGAACAAGAAAAGGAAACAATGAAACTGATCCCAAATAGATTTTATCCAGGTATAGTGAAGAAGTTGAAATCGCAGACATCATCACTACGAACTAGGGTGAGCCATTTCAGAATGGTGAAGCGATCGTTGGACGTTTGTCACGAGTGGCATCTCCTTACAATATACAGTAAGGATTGGTCATTACAAAATCCGTAGAAAGAGAATATTTTGTAGAATTTGTCAGCCCCAGAACTGAAAATATGGACAATAAATTTCACTCGCCACTAAGGAGAAGCAACTAATGCACATATTCAGCAATAATAGCGCGTAGAAAATCAATGACAGGAAAAGCAATGAAGTTTGAAGCAATGACAGAGATGGATATACTTTAATGTGCTACTAATTATCCAGGGACATGGTTGAGTCTATGCACGAGAATTACTGTAGTATGAGCTTTAAGCAGTTTCAGTGTCTCTTCTGACCCCAATACATCTTTCACTCAATGGAATGCAGCCAAGGGCAGAGTTTTTCAAGTCTTTGAAATCGTATTCTGACACGATACCTAGGGTAGATGATGTCATGGCCCTTTTCTGAAAGCTGCCTCTGACTCGAATAACACAAGTTGCTACTTCCCGACCTGAAACCTTGTCATTCGGAACGTCTTGCCATCTTTCTTAAAACATTTCTATCCACGGACTTTCCAGTTTTAAACAAGATAGAGTGTGGAGAAAAATGTGATTAAAGAAGATAGATTGATTCTGTATGGAACAAACGACTTGTGTCTCTAATGATCCGCTTGCAATTCAACAAAATACGTCTCTGTGTTGTTTCCTTCATCGAAAGATGTGATGATAGATTTCTTTGATAACATATCTGTCTGCGGCCTATTAACAAATCCTTTAAACTAATACACAAGTGTCTTACCGAGTATGTATTTTATCTCGGAGTATTAACTATCAAATACAGTGAGGTCTTCAGAGTCCAAAGGTAAAACAAAAATTGAGTTGCTCAGAATTTAAGCTTCACAAAGAGTTTAGCTTTGTTTAAAGCAGCTACTTCTTTGCCCATCTGAAAATAAGAGCAATCTGATGAAATATCTGATCAGTGACTGGCCCATCTGTCTGTCCAAAGTCCATTATAAATTGTGAAGTCATGCAAAGTATGAGAAATTCTGCACGGACCTGGTGACTTTGGAATTGATTGCAAGTCATTTCCCACTGTCCTTAGTCAATATGACTTTCATTAACTTTGATGTGTTGCATGAATACCAAACTCGAAGTTCTATTTATTACACTATTCAGTCGTCATGGCTCCTTAGTTATGTAACTCTACTAAAAAGAATGATTGCCACCTTTGAGGTATGGTGTAATAAATTCAATTAAATTCATACTGTCTTCTTGTGAAACTGTTATATAATGCTAGAAACCTTTTCAACACCATCAAATTACAGTAGTGTTAATCAGGTTTTGATGGCCTAATGAGTTGCATGGAAAACGCAACTTTAACTATCAAGTAACACATGCTCTTATTGTGTCTGTTTATTTGAAAGGCCTTTACAAATTTTGTTTTTGCCCTTTTGATTTTCAGTCTGTCCTTAAGATGTAATTTTTTGACACATTTCGACGCATTACTTGAATGATTGTCTAGCAAGTAAAGACCCCATATTTTTGTCGACAGATGGTTGAAAAGTTTCATCGATTGAAATACTACCAGTTCACGTAAAAGCAATCCATGTTGTTGCAGTTATTTAATTAGAACAGCGGGGTGTGACTAATTGTATTTTCTTACTTATTTAATCTAGTTCGAAAACAGATACTTCGACAGGTGACTAGTAGATGGCAATAACAGATGGACAGTATTTACGCCCTAACTAGTCTCACTCAACACCCTAACTAGTCTTATTACACCTTACACTAGGATCAGACTTACATTTAATTGTGGTATTGGCTCAGAATGCTCTACGGCAGTGTTGATTTCTCTCTTTAGCCTCCGCGTCCATTTCGTAGTCATTGTAAACCACTTTTGTAAGGTTTCTGGAACTGCTTGGCAGTAAGTAATGACGAATACACTATAGGGAAACGTGTTTGGAAATCCCATTATATGATTTTATAACGCAATGATAGCACATACTGTTATCCAAGTAACGAAAATAGCAAAAGAATATATCAAAATCATTACAAACGCTTGTTGTTGCAGTCGGAAAGAAATGTGTATTTTATGTTACTTGCAGGACTGCGAATTTCATCATACATTACGAATGAATCGAGATACCATTGGAAAAGCTGCTATAGAGGAAAATTCTGATCATACGCTTACGAAGTGAAGGTTGTCACGCCTTTTCATCCTAGCGTAACATGAAGTGGTCTGAATTACAACAGATCTTCCCTCCTAGAGAGCAAGTACAGAAGCGAACGATAAAAAATAATGGATCAGTTTTAAGTGAAAAGAGTGATATGTATGATGAATCGTGTGATTTATAGGCTACGTGGTTTATTGCGCTGCAAAACTTACAAACGACTTTCAGGCACAACGCCAGCACAAGCTATTAAATCCAAGCAATGATTCTAGCACTAGGACGTGAAACCTAAGGTAACTACGATATTTCACTTTTCCTTGTTACCACAGTTTAGCAGTATAACATATCTACACATGAAACTCCAGAAATAGACATCGCTTTGACGTTTCGGTATAACCTCCATCAGATCCCTTAACTTTCTAACTATGCAGGCCTGTTTAAACATGCTTTTAAAATATAATACATAGTTGCAAGGTGATAAAGACAAATTTTAAGTATAACTGAATAGGATATGACACTTGTAAACTGGAACTTCAAAAGTCTTAATGTTTTGCACTAATATCAATCTATTAATGTATATGCACAACTCAATAATCTGAACACAACAAAACAGAAGGGGGCAACCAATATAAGTCGGTTTTCATTTTTTTCTTTCCTATTCCATTCCTTTCAGTATACCATGAGGCACTCTATATAATTTTTACTATTAAACAATTTGTTGCATTATGACGTAGGAAAATAAAACTCTAATCTGACGCCTTACGATTACGCGATGCATTCACCACGCGGTTACAATTATTTCCTACATATGTCGCAATCGACTACCTTGTGAGTCAGTCTCTAATGAAGGATCTTTTACTCCAAAGTACTATCCTTGCAAACAAACGAGAACATATTCAGATCCAGGTGTAAACTTCAGAACCGTTAGGCTGTGAACAATTCTGCTGTTTTGTACGCATCTTAAGTTCTTAAGCATAAAGGCACGTTTACATTTTGTATTCGTGTTTCGTCGAAATTAATCCTAGCTTAGCAAAACGTTGTCAATTGCTAACCAATCTTGTTGATATTAGGTTTTCATGGAAAGAGACTTCGCTTTACACTGACCTGATTGTCGCTCTTAGGTCAGAGGGAATAATCCCGAATCTTAAGATTTTACTCAAAGCACAGGGAGTTTTTCTATTTTCTTTACGAGGCACAATTGGATTCGAAATTGGCAGTGATGTTTGGATGGAAATCTTGTCATTTCATTAACAAATGGCAGTAAAACGCCGTTACTTTAAAATTGATAAACGAGTAAAGGAATGAGAGCATTACGATTGGATAGTTCAACATTAATTTTACTGAAAAGTCCCGTTTTGCAATTTGTTTGTTTCATAAGGGGCCTAATTAGCAGACATTTGCTAAGGATACCAATTTACAGATACAATTTACAACCTGGAGGTGCATGGCTTTTTCTCATAGAAGGAACATTTTAATTTAAGTGTACTATCGCCTTATTTTGAAAGAAGGACCCATTTTCTTTTCTCTTTATAAATAAGTTGTTTAATGCTGCTAATTAATTGTACGCGAAAATAGGTTTGTTAAGAACATGGAATAAATTTGTGGATAATGATAGTTGGTATCAGCCTGGTTTTTCGATAAAGATGAAAATCAACGAGACTTCGCCTTTTTCAAACAAGGAAGAATATTACGTGGCTTTTCATATAATTGGTGCTTACATTGCCATATCGGCTGTCCTATCTGCCATTCTGAATGGTTTGGTCTGTTATTGCTTGATTCGTTCAAGGCAGAGTATCGATCCTGGTGGTTTCATGTTGCTAAGTCTTTCCATCGCAGATTTGATTTCGCCGACATTGGCTTACCCGTTTTCAGCGTCTGCTAGTTTCCATCGGAAGTGGTACCATGGTGATTTCGTTTGCCAGTATTATGGATTTTTAACAACATTATGCAGTTTTAGTTCAATTTATCATCTGCTGTTACTGTCAGCCGAACGTTACATCTCGATCACAAGACCATTACGAAAGGAGAAGTTAATTGGAAAGCGCAAAACACTTTTCTTTATTGCCTTCAGTTGGCTAATCTCCTTATTCTGGGCTACTCTCCCTCTCCTTGGATGGAATAGTTACTACTCCGAAGGGCTACAAACTATGTGCAGCATACATTGGCAAGTAGACAATCATATGGAGATGACCTATGTAATCGCAATATTTGTGTTTTGCTTTCTGGTTCCACATGTTGGAATGATCGTCTTCAATTTTCGAGTATATCAGGAAATTCGTTGTATGAAGAGAAAGGCTAAGTTTGACCAAGGTTCACATTCAAGGATTTACCAAGACATCAAATCTATCAGTCGACAACAGTGCTTCATGATTTTGTTTATGGTGATCGCTTTCAATGTGTCGTGGCTCCCATATGCTTCTATCTCCTTATATTCCGCTGCCAACCCTAACACTGATTACCCTCCACTGATGACAAGTGTCCCTGGAGTATTCTCAAAGACGTCTACCGTTTTTAATCCTATAATATATTTTCTATTCAACAAAAATTTTCGAAGTTTATTTAAACGAAGAATTTTGCCAACAAGTTCCATTGATTTAAACTGATTCTCTAGTGATTTACTGGATTGGTGGTGAAAGGCTTTGCCACTACCAGAAGAGGAGTTCTGGTGAATCAGTCACTTCCCGCGTCATGGTCGTAGGGTTGTCATATCTTTCCCGTATGGGTCGCCATCATGTACTCATCGAGTCGTTATTTGAATTGGTGGTACAATTGCGTAGTGTAGCCTTAATAGACACCAAACACTGAAACCGAAATGGAGTCCGACATGAAAAGTGCTGGGTATTTAATCCTGATGACTCATCATTACGTGCGTAAAATGGAAGCACAACACTCACGACGAAATGAGTTATGGTGTACTCTGCAAGGATAGTGTAAACCCATTGCTTTCTATATGGAGGCCTTCACCATTTTCTTAACTGCTTCCTAGATTCGTTACGTATCTGCATCATCTTGGACTTATCTAGTTGAATACTTGCCTAACGCTATCTCAATTACACAGTCTTTATCACACTTAATAGAAAAAAATGCAGTGGCTTGTCGGGAATTATTCAAGTGTCAAGAATAGTATATTTAAGTCGGATTATGCGTCCCACGTGCTGACGAATGACCATCTAACGAGCAAGAGATACCAAGATATTTCAATTACTTGCAAGAAAAGTTGTGTTCATGAGTAATGTCTACCAGTAACGTGGTTACTGTACAGTTCTGATAAGAAAAGAAGCTAAATTTAACCGGTTTTACAACTGATTTAAATGCACTAGTATGGAAACGAGGTCAAAGTTTACCGATTGGTGATACGCTATCTAAACAAAATAAAGCTGTCGATTGCTGATGATGTAACAGTAATGAGTATTTTCTGCCCTCTAACAGGTTGAGGATTTTCCTTGGAAAGTACACTTGTTTTCCTTAGAATGCTGGCTAACTTTTTCTGTTTTTATCGAAGTTTAAGTCAGTTAACTACTTCTTCTGGAATTTGCACTGCAATATTGCCTTTAATTTGGAGTTTGGAGAGTGAAGACATGATCTCAACTGCTCGAAATAGCGAATTCATTTTGTACTAAAAAGCTTTTTTCGTCTGACACTCCTCAGAGTACATTCGTCAGA
>JAAAKL020005987.1:0-18573 GCA_010016065.2 Carybdea cf. marsupialis auct. non (Linnaeus, 1758)
ATGTGCAATAGTTTTTTTTTTTTACCAAAATTTTCCAAAAAGAAGGAAAATTTTTGCACTTATGAAGTTTAGCTTTCACAAATCAAACTGTCAGTAAGTTTAAAGAGCCGTTCTGTTTTCTAAAGACAGTGTTTGTATTAAGAAATTTTGTTTTGTTTACATGAATATAACTGTTTTTGAGGCGATCAAATGGACTAGATTAAGCTGTTTTGATAAAAAAAAATTTACGTCCCCCCTAGAGGCTGCGCCTAGGACAGGTCCCCCTTTCCTTCACCCCTAGCTACGCCGCTGTAAGTATTTCATAAAGTAAGTTCAAATTTATGTTTAGGTGAACGTGCCAATTATGTCAACACTCCACACGTCATTGCAATGGTTGGCCTTCCAGCTCGAGGAAAAACCTACATTGCCAAAAAACTTTCCAGAGTATTCTATAATGTACAAATCAATTTCTAAGCAGATTCAACAACTAAATTTAGAAAAAAATAAGAATAATTCTAGAATTATCCTCCCTTCTAGATCAAGGATTCTTTTCTAAGAATTATCAATGTTGTCTTTACATGGAAAAGTTGAGAATCGGCTTACTTTTGGCAGAATTCTTAAGAATCGCAACTCCTAAGTCTGAGTTTATTATATCCCCTTTCACACAAATTTTACTATCTTGCAACTCAGGCAGAGGTTATGAGGAATTCTTCGGATAGCTGCAGGCAAAGCCAGGATAAATTTTCAAAACTATAATAAGTGTCATAAAATTTGTTACATGGTCACAAAATAACCCATGGAAGAGAGCATCTATCTAAATAGTAGAGATAAGGTGGAGGCGAGTTAGCTCAGTCGGAGCTGATATAGCAAACAGCGGGTTGATGGTTCGAGTCTACTCTGGGCCATCAACCTAAAACTCTGTGAATTCAGCTTGAAAATTGATACTTAGCATCTGCTGGGGTAGGATAAAGGTGGTACAAAAAGAAAGTGGTCTCCCACCTCAGTGGTTCTTTACCACACCACATCCCCTACGCCAAATAACAAAATTTCATCATCAGCCATGTTTAATTTCTGAGAATACCCGCGAAGAACAAAACGTTTATTTTGAGTCGTCTCTTGCTGTACTTCTGAAGTGGAAAATCTATGCAGTTAACCCATTTTTTCCCGGGATTTAGCGCTTGCTTGTTGTGGAAGATATCTCATCAAGGCCTTGATAACGTGTATCAATATCTACCCTATCCCGTTGAAGGTTCCCATCTGAACGTTATTCTCATGTACATTAGTCTTACAATACTCATTGCAGTATAGTTTGGCAAGTTCATAATGTCAAGATTGGGGTTAGCATTACTGAAATGGGATTGCAACAAGTGCACCATGAATCCAATTAAAGAGCTTGTCACTTCGCAGTGCGCATGCCTCTTAAGATGAAATTTTTAGAACGATTTATTATAATAAATGCTTTGAAAATGGCCTTGAAAAATTTGAGAACCGGAATTTGTAGTTCTGCTTCCTTACTTCCAGAATACTTTGAACCCCAAAATCTGCAATTTTTTCCAGTCTCCAAACTCGGTGACAGTTTGTCAAATGCTGTGTTACCTCATATTGAGAGTATGTCACAGCAGACGTGTGTATGCATCGTCCGGTCATTCTTTTGTGTTTGTTGGGGTTTTGTCGTTATCGTTCATGTTTTGGCACCGTAGAGAAGAATGCTTTTCAAAGTTGTTCGGAAGAAGCTGGTCTTAAGTTTACGCGAAAGGCTAGACTTCTTCGTCAGCGTTTTTGAAGACAGAACTTAATGCATACTAACATCTAAGCTTTGTGTGGCGTTTCGTGAAGGAAATGCAGATCAACAAGGTACTCGTCTTTAACCACTTAATTTGGAATAGTCTACCGTGAATAACATTTAACACGAAAGGAAATTAGAATTTTTAAAATCGTCTGGAAAGAAGAAGCAGACCCTTTTACCTTCCATTAGTCTCCTTGGAAAGTTAGTTTTATTAAGTTTTTTTCATTTTACCAGCCTAATCCTAAACCTAAGAGTGGCCGTGGTCTAGTGGTTAAGGAATCAGCCTCACATGCCAGAGGTTGTGGGTTCGAATCCTGACTAGCTCGATGTAACGACTATCGGTTGAGAAAGGCAACGATAGACCACCCCTGTGAATGTGCTCTCTTCCCAGGGTATTGCTCACTCTAGCTGCGCAATAGGCTGCGCTCGAAATCGAGTATGCCACCAAAAAAAAGTCAAGTCAGTAAAGGGACCATTATGGAAGGATGATCTACCCTGATCCTTTTAATGATATTCCTGTCATCCTAAGCGCACCAGAGTGGCTCAACTGATATTTGTAGTTTATGTGTTAAAAATATGTGGTCTAATTTCTTTCTCTAATGGTAGAAATTAGAAATATTCCTGTACTAAGGAATTACAGTTCAGTTGTTAATCACTTTTAGAATTTTTACATATTTGTGCTCCCCTATTAATGGCATATACGTAAATAAATATACAAATACATGCATACATACATATATACATTTCCGCTTGTGAAGTTCTTATGTTGGTTAAGGGCACAAACGTCAGTTTGTCTCCGTTGATGTTTATTCCGATGTTATCGTCTACATTTTCACCAATGTGAGAAGATTTTGAGTATCTTTCATACTGCCTGGAAGAAGAGCCATGTCATCATCAAAGTCAATATCAATCATTTACGTGGCTACTTTGTCTCTTTTGGTATCGAGGTCAAGCCCCCATTTCCTACGTTGGGTATACGCATTCAATAGTCAATCATGACAATCAAAAAATGGGGCCCACGAGCATCACCTTGCAGAACACTTGCTTTAGTATAAATAAATTGCTCTCCATTTCTACATCGAGTTACAAATTGTGCCTTCTCGTTGATGAATCCTGGTTTTTGACTTCGATGATTCTTTTAGGAATGAAATAAGCTGTCAAGATTTGTAACACTTCACCTCTGCAGGTAAGGCTTTGCGAGAGTCAATAAAAGTGAAAACTAATGGGATGTTGCTGAATTGAACTTCTTTATTTAATTCCTATATCCCTGTGACCCTGTAAACGTGCTCTCTCATAAGCTGTTCTGTTTTGATAGGCTGAAAGCAGTTCAACAGTACTTTGTTGTGAATCTTTTCTGCAATTGCGATCAAGCTTATTTCTCTGTAACTTTGTTCGTTGTTCGATCACCTCTCTTCGGTATTTGGGATATATCGACTTAGCACTATTATCAGGCTATCTCCTTTGTTGAAGGTTTTGCTGCACACTGTATGGAGTTGGTCTAGGAGAGCAACACATTTAAAGGCTCAAGTAGATGTGCTTTAAAAAGCAGCAGTATGCTCTTCTGTGAACTCGTGTGTTGGTATTTGTTAATTATAAACGATCATAATGTTACACTGGATCCCTGTGATCAATGTTGCAATCATTCTTTGCACATGAACAGTTAAAGTTACTTTTTTGTATGGTATTACTTAATATAACTGGTAGTGTATTTAAGAATTCTACTGTGATCTTACATAAATTTGAAAGGAAATTCATAGTTTCCAACGGCATTCGAACTTGTGTCCCAGGCATTGGCAGCTTGTACTATACCAACTAAGCTGTGAGTTGACCAAGACGTCCATCCAGCTGCTCATTCAGTCCAAAGCCCATTAAATGTTGCAAAGTGATTCCGAGAAGAGACGATGTGAACATAAAGTTTGAAGAGATAATGGAGAAAAGTGAATGTGCCACCCCGTGATTCGAACCCATGACCTACGCAATCGTGGGGTACTGATTTGAAATGAGAAGTGACAAGAGATATCAGATACCAGTGGGTCAGTCCTAAAACTACGAACAGCCCATAACTCCGTTGGTTAAAAATTCAGGTTTTGAAACCCTAACCAGATTAACATAAGTACTTCTGATTTTTTAAGCCCCTAACAGTGCACTCGAAAGATTGTGTAAGGTGATAAGTCATCACTGAAAGGGTTTGAAATGATGATGAAATGCAGGATCGAAATTCGCATTGACGTTTGTATATGTTTTGCAAATTCAAAAACAGCTACAAAATATATTTGTTTTTCCGGTGTGGATTATGATAACTTGACAATTCCCAACAAGTGGTGTTGACGTTTTTTGTCGAGATCGTTACAACAAAAGCTGCAAATACTGCCAAATTTTTAGTGGAGATGATCATAGCATCCAGTTACCTGTACGGAGGACGTTTATTGGTTATTTAAGAACACGAGTGATGGTTTAAAGAAATGCAAGTTTACATCCAGCTCAATGCATTGAATGAGAAAAGCTTAACTGTGCAACTAAACCGACTTCTGAATAATTGTCGGAGTAGATTATTTGTAAGAGAGCTCCAGAAAATCTCTCAGCATGCTCCAAATGGTAATCAATTTGATTGAGCTGTATTGAAAGCAAAGAACAGCGCTATAGTGTCTAGTGCCTTGTTCCTGAAGAAATGTAATGACTTACAAAGTAATCTTGGACTTTCAAATAGTATGTATCTTCATTTCTTCAGCTTGAAGAAATCAAAAAAATGAGTTTGGAATAGTTGATGACCGACAGTGAACCAGCAGGAAGTAGCAAGTAATAGCATATTAAGATATTAATCAGTGCACATCCCATCTGTTGGCCTACAAATCCGCATTTTCAAGAACAGTTTCCTAGGGTACAGCTAATCCACAGCATATGTAAATAATGTATGTGTCAATGGGACAAGAACAAGGGGATTAATCGCTTACTAATTTGTTGAAAACAACCAAGCAAAATACTCTCAGAAGTCCATTGTCTACAGAGTGTGACAGGCAGTGCAATATTTTGAAAAACATTGCATCTACGGAAGTTGGACACACGCAGGACACACGCAGGACACATGCAGGACACACACAGGACACACGCAGGACCTGCGAAATGTGATTTAAGGTTGAAGCAAGGAAACAGACTATGACTGTCACAAACTGCGTATCTTCACAATTGAAGACATTTTTATAAATATATTTCTCGTCTTCGTACATTTCATGAGATGTCGTTAGCTTTTAAGTCTATCTACCTCTATCTACTTTTTTGCCCTTCTGTCAACGTGATTTACAAATGTTTCCCAGTAATATTTTTACTTCGAGAATAAGGTCTTCAATGTTGAATGCTACGACTTCAATTTATTTCATATTTGAAAATAGCCATAGTGTATTTTCTTCTCGGCAAAGTACATACTATCCAGACTGTGCTTTCTTGATTAAAAAAGTGGATTTCTTGGATTCATCACATCATAACACGCTCTAAAATTAGCAACTACATTGTTGGGGTACACGTTGAATACCAAAACCTAACATAAGACCCTTTTTAGGGTTTAAAGATGAACGTCCAACTGTGTTCACTAAGCTATTTTACCTCCAATTTCATGAGTTTTGCCAAGAAACCAGGTTTGTTGTAAGTGTTTTGTACATAAATGTTGGTGTTGTTTGTGGGTGACTCCTCATTGTGGTCCTTATAACGTCATCACAAGCAACCCTGGGGAAAATTTATCCTTTCAAGATGCTTTGCTTTGATAATGATTAGAGTTAATTTTTATACCTAAAAGACGATGAGATTGCGCGGAAATTGGACGTACAAGAACAATTAAGAACATAAAAACTTTTTAAAAGTGCACTAAACGAAAACATATATAATATACAAAATGTCCCTTCATGGTATTGATGATGCTGCAGAGGTTTGGTTTGTTTCTATTCTCTTCACTTAGGGCAACTAAAGTGCGCATCAACATTGCGTCCGATGCAGCCCAAATTGCACAGATAGTGGTATAAAAATCTTAGGCCCCCTACAGTTCATCAGGTATTTGAATGATTAGTCCCAAGTACTTTAATCTTGGAAAGTTACTTTTTTGTATGGTATTACTTAATATAACTGGTACTGTATTTAAGAATTCTACTGTGATCTTACGTAAATTTGAAAAGATACAAGAGGAGTAGGAAATTCATAGTTTCCAACGGCATTCAAACTTGTGGTCTTTATGATGTCATCACAAGGAACCCTGGGGAAAATTTATCCTTTCAAGATGCTTTTGGATACATTTAGGAAATTGCAGAGTGTCTCAAAAATGATTAGGGAAGTCATGTATGAGATATCAGGAAAGATAGAGAGGCCACAAACTACTAGCTCGACCCCGCCCTCGCAGTCTGGATAGAGTTAGAAAGTAACATGGCTGCCTCCAGTTTCTACTGCAAATGTGCAACAGTCGTCAACAGTGTTGACTGCTTCTTGCATATGTAAGGCATGCATTGCTTTTATCCTCTTACTGACTTACTTGATCGCCATCCCGCGAAAGAGTGATCTTCATCAAGAAAACAGAAAATTGTTTGAACTTTGAGAGCTCTGTTTTTGTTAGCACTCAAGGTTTTAGGTTTAGGTTTCCCAAGTATATAACAAAGGCGATCCTCGCAATAAGCTCAGGTTCTTTAAATGTCCTTTACTCTTTTGCACGGTCAATATGTCAATCTCTTCGGATGATCTAGAATGCACTGCTTTATCAAACTGCTTGTTAGTTGTGAACATCATAACATTGGCATGATAATTAAACTCAAGCTTCATATAAATGTCAAATACCGCGTGAATATGAAGTCTTCAATGTGTCATTCCCATTGTACATGCGAGTCCTGATGTAGTTATCTCTACTACTATTATGTACTCTATCGCATATGATATCCATTCTACTTTTCATTAAGAGGCTTCCCTTTCTTAAAGTTTAAAGAAACCAAGATATACAAATCACTTGAGTGTAGTATAAAGACCAGAACATTACTTGACATCAAACTGTGAAGCGAGAAATCGATGGAGGATTTATGTTTAAGGTACCAGAGAAACTTATCAGGATTTATCAGATCAAGTTAGACAGGTACACATTTCTTTCCCTAGCTCCCGTTTTAAGTGAATGCTATGATATGGCTGAAGGATAAAATTTGCAAAGAAAATCTCGATGATGAGAATTCTGACCAGGGCCTTTTCAATTCATTGTCGATACATCATGCTCTCATGTCATTAAGAAGAAACAGTTATTCTCTGGTCTCTAATAGACGGGGGGGGTTGGAATAGTAGGGGGTTGGAAAAATTCTCAAGAATTAATAGGGTGGGAAAAAATGACTTTGCTTACTTCATGGAAACGGGCTTAATATATAACAGTGATGTGCAATAATACTAGCTAAAGATACCAACAACAGTATATATACTTCAACAAATTCAAGAGTTTTTACGCACGGAATTTTAAATAATAAATAATTGCTTTTCATGAACGTAATTTATACAATTATCGTGGAGTTACAATGCACTAGCAGAGAACTTTGTGTTTTTAAGTCGTGTTTGATAGATGCTCTGCTTGGAACTTTCTGCTAAAATTAATAAGCGGGGGGAGGGGGTTAGAATAAGAATCTACTGGGTGGAAAATTTTCCTAAAATTAATAAACGGGCGAGACGTCTATTAGAGACCAGTGAGTATAGGAATGCCTTCATTTTCATTGACATCATTATAGTCGTAGCATGTGCAAGTAATGACATTAACATAACGTTAAGCAGGGGCTGACCTAGCCTAAAATCTGACAGTGGCTTAAGCTTCGCTACCCCCTGGATCCGCCCCTGGTTAAGGATATGAAAGTCTATATATGCAAAGCTATGAGACTATACCGGTGAGGGCAGTACCAGGATAGGAACATTCTACTGGTTAGCTAGCATCTATAAGGAACTTAGCAATGTGGTAGACCCATAGTTTCAATTCCATGCCATTAAGTTGTAAACTAGATAGCACTTTCAACATATCTTGGACTGGTCGTTGACTGAAACTGTACATAAGATTGAATCTAAATATTAGTGTAAGTAGTACAAAGAGGACGACTTTGTGTTGCGTAAGGTCAATTTTGTTGCATGGGGTAGGGATGACAAAATAATAAAACGTTGAGAATCTTTCACATTGTGATGCTTACGCAGTTGGAAAAGAGAGATACGGAAGAACAGAGTGTCAGACATAGCATCAGAACAATATGAACTCCTGGGCACAGTTAGTAATAGGGAGCGGGAAACTATAAAAGAAATAAAGTAATATTTAAACAACGAAGGATAGGGTAAGATAATATTTTTGAGTGAGGCGATTAAAGGAACAAAACAAAATCATTGTCAAACGAAAGAACAGAAATAAATGACGTTGCATTTCGATTTTACTTGATGAGAAAGAATCTTAAATTTACCATATTTTGACTTTGGTACCATATTAAGTAATTAGCAATGCTCATGGTAACGTCCTGGTTTGAAAGAGGACTCAGTAGGTTCTTAAATGTAGATGCATCGCTGAAAAACTAAAGTTTTAAAGTAAGACATACTTTAGGTTACGGCCCCATACTTCTAAAATACTGAATATAAATTAATGCGGGATAGTCTGCTCGCAGTTGGAAAACTCAGTCGATTTTTGAAAAAGGTAAACTTCGAAGCTATAAACAGTAGGCCTATATGTAAGGACATTTTACTGGAGCTGTTCATCATGGAAGATAATTTATTGAGATTAAAAAAGACAGGAAGTTATCGACTAATTTCTGACTCTGAGACATGTCAAACCTTAAAATATCTAAACAAGCAAATCAAGGGATGTAAATGATGCTCCTATGGAGAGACTTTAAGATATAAGTAGTTAGGATGAGTAGTAGACTCATGTAGAGACATGTTTAACATAGGCGAATAGCCTCCGGCCTTTTCGGGCAAGGTCATAGTGCAAATCGAAAATAAACTTTGCACCAAAGGGAATAAAGATCAGAGCACAATCGACCTTACAGCAGGCGCGTAATTGTAAGGAGGCCAGGGGGATGAAGCCCCCAAATATTTATTGTCAAAGTGTTTTTTCTTAATACCATAGTCGCAGTTGTTTCAACCATAAAAGACCGTTTTGATCAGCCTGACTACCAGGTTTACTTAACCCTGGACAGTTAAACTGGAAAAAGACAAAGTACTTTTAAGCGGGGCAGTCGGTGAGAATTGTGATACTGCTTTGAATTAGCTGAGAAGGCAACATGAGATTGAGTTCGACTTCACTCAGCTACAAGTTCAGCTACCGAGTTTGTCGTGCTTGTTTAAAGATAATTCTTCAGATAGTAGTCTGATGGAAGTGGTGCAGCATTTACAAAAACTCACCAAAAGTCAGCGTTTACTTGTAGATCAAGTCATTAAGCTAGCACAGTACTGCCTACTGCCTCGTAATTCCAGCAAGCAATCCTACAAGTGAACGTACTTTTAGTGCAATAAGACGTATAAAGACGTACTTGCGTAACGCGATGAACCAGAACAGGATTAACCGTACCATGACTATCAAAGTGCATTCAGACAAGTTTGATAACATCGACCTGAAATCAGTTTTGAACACATTTATTGACAGTTCTAACAGTAGAGAAAATGTTTTTGAAAAATTGTAAAGCCATCACTTTTAATAAAAACCTCAGCAAAATATGATACATATCTCTTGGTTTTACTTTTCCTTTCATCTTTTGTCTGAGAAT
The DNA here is from genome assembly GCA_010016065.2 of Carybdea cf. marsupialis auct. non (Linnaeus, 1758). Classification (NCBI taxonomy): domain Eukaryota; kingdom Metazoa; phylum Cnidaria; class Cubozoa; order Carybdeida; family Carybdeidae; genus Carybdea; species Carybdea cf. marsupialis auct. non (Linnaeus, 1758). Next base: position 9,499 of record JAAAKL020005987.1, read on the forward strand.
GTTCGCTAGTGGACGATTAAAACTGGACACTGTCTGGTCGTAAATTATCAATTTGTTCGTGTCCATCAACTATGTGGTTATTAAAAACCAGTCTGAAAATATACTCAGACAGAACTCTTTGCATTTTTGACCAAAATTTATTTCATAGGCTAGGTACGAAGTGATGGATTCAGCTACATGATAATAATACATTTTTATGCAAAAAAAAATTGTTTAGGGAACTTTTAGCAAAAATTTTAAGGCTTATAAAGGGGTTGGATATTTCAATATTTTGTGTGATCAAAATAACTTTTATTTATGTCACGATGTGCGTCAGAGGCCGTTTTGGAGAAGCAAATTTTCAACATTTTTTTCGTTGCCCAATCATGATGGACGATATTCTCACTTAATCAATTACAAAATGTAGCCACCTCAATGTTTCTGTCACAATTACTGCCCTGCACAGTCTGCCTATTCAATACAATGCTGCATGTCGCTAATGACGCACTTAATGCAAAAGCAGTAGGTATCACTGATAGACACTAGTTTGATTTAGGGAAGGAAATAGGAACAATAGAGGTCACTGCATTGGCGCTACCAACAGCGAAGTTAAGCTTCGAGTGTGCTCAAGTCGTGAATGTATGTTTTGTTGCTCAAAAGAAGAATTCCGATTGTGTAAACTTGACGATTGCAATGGAGATACTGAAGGATCTGGGAAGTAATTGGAAAGACACCTGATCACATTTTTGTACAATGGACAGACAGTAACTGTAATAGAAATCCACACCCTTGGTGAACTCTCCCCCATTGACTGGTGAGTACAGCAGATATGTTTACTTTCTCCGTGACTCTTTGTTGCTGATGCATCTATTACCTTCTGGAAAGTTTGTCCACATTTGATATTCAAGATGATGGCATTGCAGCATAGCATGAGGTTGACAGGCATCCTAATAGAGTTTTAAATCCTTTAGTAAAATACTCTTAGCTATCAAAATGTTAAAATAAACTTAATTTTGGAGGTTGAAAGGTGATAAATGTAGAGTCAAGTAAACGAATCTATAAATATGCAATCTTCATTATTTGTGTCCCTGTGCCAGGTATATTGTCAGTGTTTATTACGTTTGAAATTTTCTAGTTTCTTGCATATCTATTTTTGTAATGATGTTCAGGACCTCGTCATTAGCAAATTTCAGATTTTCCCCCCAAATACTCTTGCGTTGACCGTATATACTTGATGCGCATATAAACCCGTGGACCAAATAACTCCCCCTCATAGTTTGAGTATGGATAAGAACAGAAGATGAAAGAAATGAAAGAAAGTGAAAGAAGTGAAGCAGGCAGAAAATCACTACTATGGTCAAAGAAGGTTTTCATGAACAGTTTAATTTTGTCATCAAAACCATAGTAAAATCGTGATTAATATCCGTATCAATACGTATCAATATCCTGGAATGGAATGCTTTCCTTTTCGACTCAGAGATGTGGACCATGAGGAATGTTGACATAAGAAGACATGAATGCTGTGAAACAAGGACTTTAAGAATGAGGAAGAAGATCAGATGTAAGGACAGCGTGAGAAAAGAAGGGGAAACCACCTAAAAAGGAGAGCCACTTTACTAGCCTTATCTTGAGATGAAGCATGACAAATGGCAAAAGCTCAAAAATGAGAAGAAAGAAGATATAACTGGGTAACAGTAGGCAGGAAAAGATATACTACGAACTCGAAAGGAAGGAGGCAGTTCTCCATTACGACAAATAATGCACTCTACTAGTAACGTTGACAACAGGAGAGGAGGGGTCTATTTGACTATATTTCTAAGCTATGCTATCACATGGTGAAATATAGTACATGGAATGCCCAAAAACACCACATGGAATGCCAAACAAATTGTGCTACAGGGTGTTAAGGAAACGGTGAAAATGAGAGGTTAATATCAAATCAAAACTGATAGATTGGCTTGGTTGGATGAAAACGTGTAGAAGAGCCAAGAATGACAAAGTTTGCAGAGGGATCTTTTAATGTTGCTTATCTTCATTGCAGCATATTAAATCTAAAACAGAATAAATGTAGTATCATAAAACGTATTCAGAGGTAGTCTTTGCTGTCTAATAGTCGAGAAGGATTTGATAATTTTGTGCTCTACACTTGTTAGACAACTTTAAAATGAGGAAGTTGTATAAACGAAGGGGGTCAACTAGATCAAATTTGTTTTTAAAAAATACAAATTTCTTTCATTACGTTCTATAATCATTGCTACAGAAATGCCCAGAATGCAACATAAAATTGAAGTAGGATAACTCTTATGTTACGGGGGGCGACCATCAAACGAGTCTTAAGTCTATGTGAAATATAGTTATTTACAAGGAAAATTCATTTTGTCAAATGCTGATATGTTACAATGTTGATTGCAAGAATATGAACTGATCTTATTGTTATAAACTCGACTCTGACCTAGGGGTATTAATTACAGTTATATCTTGCACCAAGCACCAAGAATGATGAACCCGAGTCCAAACAGAAAGCATAAAATCTTCCCAACCGAGTATTCGTCAACTAAGAGTAAGCAGGTGGTCTGGGTGGAATAGGTGGCACGGGCACTTCGTATCCATTGTTTGCTTCAGCAGTTATTCCAGCATTGGTGTAATCCAATGATTGTGGAACTTGGGCGTTAGATTGGAGCCTTAGTGATGTGTAATACGTCTACAAAATAAAGCAGATGGAGACAACTTTATTTACTTCACACTGTTTCAAAACTCAGAAATCTTACAGAAGCATTTCATGAATGGGGGTACTGCAGTTACGTAATTGTGCATTGTCTTAAAACGGGCCTGTAATTGTCTTGTTATACTCTCTTTAACCCTATTCCTATTAAGGGCGTTATATCAACCCCTGACGATTTTAAATCGTGATTTTTCTTAAACTACTCCACATTATAGCTAGTTAAGGAGTGGCACATGCCAGAGATTGTACGTTCGAATCCCACCTAGCTTAATATAAATACTATCGATGGGGAAAGGTAACGCGAGCCCATCTCTGTAAATATGCTCCCTCATCAGGACATTACTCCTCCGGTTGGGCAACAGGCTACGATTGAAATTGAATACGCAACCACAAAAAGATGCCTTTAAAACATTAACGAAACATTATTTTGAAGAAGATGATATGTTCGTGCGACACATTGAAAAAAGTGAGAAGACTACATTTAGTGTGAGTTGGACGCACATTCCTCAAAATTTGTTATGAACTTTTACATGAGGCAACCTAGCAGCAAAATATTTGGGAGTTCAAAGGTCAAATCTTAACTTGGATCACACCAGTGTGTAGCGTTCGTCATTTTTGGTTAAGAATAAATGATGGAATAGCCGTGGTGATTTAAAAGCAAATACTCTTTATGAATTTGAAGAAAAACAATATCAACTCACTCCAACCCTCAAATGTCTGGTGCTGCATTTTGTATCTGGGAAACGCTTCGACTTAAATAACTGTCACTGTACAAGAAACTTAACAATTTATTGCTACAAAATAGGTTTTCTTCCATTTCTTATTTTGATAAAATCATCAATTCATATGTGAATCACCTTACTATATCATGTTGTAATTTCTTTGACACTAAAGGTTGTTGAATTTGTTTTGATACGAAACAGGTAGAACCATATTATTTTAACAGCTAATCAAAAATAGCACAATCATGCAAAATGTAGTTTTCTGTTGAAGGAGGAAAAGTTCAAATATTGCGATTGTCTTCATAGCCAGTTTCTCCGAATATCAGTTATAATGATATATACTATATCGAATTTGTGCAGGGTACGTTAGTCACAGCATTGTAATGGAGTAATACAGTAGTAAATGCATAACTGCATTTTTTGAGAAAGTAAACATTTTTCGAAATCGAAGTGGTAAGTCAACTATCAATCGTCCGTACACAGGATATGGCACTCCAAACTTGTTCTAACGACAATTAATGACTATTAAGTATGGAAAAGTCTTAAAGAAACACTTTTATTTATACGTTACTTTTATTTTAAAGTTATTAGCTTGGCTCCAACAAGAAGGCTTGGCTACGAATGAAGACTTTCAGTGGACGTATGTGGACATTTGCTGAGGATCTTGCTCTAACATTTTGACGAAAGATGTTTTCCAACAAGACACGAGCAACGAGACCATGATTTTGACGAACTTGTTTTTCGAGAAAGATTATGAGATTATTTCTATATTATTAGCAACGTTTCAGAGTTAGACTTTTCTTCCTGCCGTCCTGTTGCTATGGGTTAGAGACTCAAATTTCATTAAATATTAAACATTTCCCCTAGTTATTACTAGGCCTCAAATCGCTGTTTAACTCCACCCAAAACTGCACAATTGTTCCAATCTGAGTTTGTTAAGACTGCCGCAAGCTACGTGATTTATTGATTTAGTATAATATATTTTGACGAACTTTCAAAGGAGCCGAGCAAATTTGCAAATTTTACTGCATGACAGGTGGAAAGTGCAAGATATTATTACTTAATGTCACCGAAACATTTATTCGAAAGTCCTTAGGTTTAGATTTTCTATGGAACAGAGATAGGACATAGCCTAGCACAGCTTTGAGAACCAATAATTAATATAGACGAGTCATATTTTTGATTTGCATATGAAGAGGCACCGATAAACCAATTAGAAAGAGCAGAGGTTTCTATTACGCAATATATGTTAATTAGGTTTGTACCCAGTCCTTTATGTATATAATCATGATTCCTGTAAGACGTAGCTAGAGTAAGTTTGAATGTGGATGGAAGTAGATCGCTATGTGCTACTTTTATACTTGTAAATATTCTTCTCTTCTCAGTAACCTCAATATATCAATAAGAAGCTAACCTCATGGTGTAGTACCTGCCTTCGATCTCACGTATACGTAACAAAACCAATGTGAAACCAAAAGAACATAGCAAAATCTATCTAGAGTGCAGATGCGGTAAACAGAGTATGTTAGAAAGAATGAAAATGAACTGTTATCACGTAAGTATTGTAGAACCACAGATTGATTTCGCGACTAACTTAATCTGTCCCGTGTTCTTTATATAACCCCCTAGATAATCGTATGGTATGTGCTGCTTATGATGAAAAAAACGTGAACATTACATCACACAATAAAACAGAAAACATTATTTCATAGAGACAGCATCATAGTCCGCCATTCTACTATCATCGTCATTATCATCATAATTCTCATCATCATAACCATGATTAAAGTCATTTTGGCTGTTAGAGGGTAAACTATTAACGTCTTTGCCATTATCATGCTCCTTATAATCAGCATGAACTGTACCAGTACTTTTATCGACATAAACATCATCATCATCATCATCATCATCATCATCATCACAAAGACAAACATCTTTAAAACAGTCTACAATTTTTTTATTGTGTTTACATTACTATCATTAGTGTATTTACTATTCCTGTTAATTTATTGTTGCTGCTTTATGTCTAGTTATTTTAAACAACTCCTGTGTACTTCATCTTGCTATGCGGAGGGAAATGTGACGTCACGATTTTGAAAACTTTGGAATTATGGACAAAATACTCAATTTTCATGTTGCCCTATTAGTAAGAACGTTAATGACCAAAATTAAAGAGTTTTGCCCTTTCCAAACACCGAGATATCAGCAGTTTTAAATCTCCTGAACAAAATTTGATGCTGGTTCCTTCCGTCAGGAACCAAAGAAAAGAGTCTTGACCTGAGATTTTTGAAATTCAATCGCCTCTAGTTTAAACACTATATACACTTCAGGTCTGGTATTTTGGAAAACAGACTATTCCATGGCTGCCTTTAGATATCTGGTGTCAAATGTTATTATTTCCAAAACCTTTGATTTGTGACGTCACCACTCTCCTTCCGCATTCTCTGTACCTTTCCAGGAGGACGAGTAGGGACATTATTGCAGTTAACTGGCATGAAGGTATTATAGTGATCATGGTTTAATCATCGGCCTTACCTCGTTCTGCAAAGGACTCTGGATATCGTAGTAACCTGGAGGTGCAGCACCGGGATAAGCTGCACCTGGCGCTGGATTGGGATGGAATACAGGTATTGTTCCAGGGGAAGCTCTAGGATAGGCGGCAGGCACTGCTCCCGGCGCTGCATTAGGATACATTCCAGGTACGACATTGCTTTGGTGGACGTAGGAGATTTGACCCGGAATCGGTTGAGTAAAGACCTGTCCAGCAACGGGCTAGGGAAGAAGACAAAAAGATGCAATGTCATTCTGACCAACGTCTGTATAAAACCAGAAATTAAATGATACTTAGTCAATAACAAGATAGCAAACTTCAAACTGTGGAATGAATGATCTATTATGTCGCAGACTTTAAAGTCTTCTCTCTTTATGCACATCAATACACATTTGCAAGATAACCAAAAGCCAGACCAGCCAGTTTTTTGTCGAAATATTTCTACTTCGTCTCAGCTTCCAGTTGAATTTTCCATTGAGCGACGTACTGAAACGGTGAATCAATCGGATGTAGGATATGTTTGTGGTCGTAACGACAATTTTAATGTAACTTGACATTTCCAGTATTGTGTGCGAACATATCAACAACGGTGCAAAATCTTCCATGCTAAGACTGCGGTTAATACGACACTTCAAGTCAAGGTAAGTGCAAAGGGGTAGCCATCTGATTCTGTTGAGCATTGGGTTGGGAGAAACCATTTTAAATTGTAATGTTTATTAAGTATTTCATCCTTCAACTTATGGTAAAATGTTCACTCCTGGATCGACAAAGTACTTCCTTGTATATTTCTATTTTAATTGATGCAACCATAGTTTGTTTTAAACCCTATCCAGAGTGGGGAGGATGGCTAGGGTACCCGCGGCTCTACATTCTACTTGTATCTCATTAACAACTTGCTCAATTCATCTTACAGCTTTCTGACTATTCCTGAAATTTATTTAGGGAGATTTTCAGCCAAATAAAATCAATAGCTTTTTATCCCTACGTCATGATTACCCCCCTACGGAGAGTCACCCATAAACAACCCTAAATGTCAAAGGTTAAAACATTTAAAGTAAACCAATTTCAAACACAAACTTGTTTTTCTTTAGTTAATAGATGACAGACTTGCCAAGTTTAATACCTAACTAAATATTCAAAGAGTTATCAGCACTTTTATACCACAGACCAACTAACTCTACTTACCAGTCCTCGAAATTTCAAAATAACCATTGATCTCTCAAAAAGACTGGATCGAGCTTCCAATCATTTCCAACAGCGAAAAAGTGTAGTCACGAGTACTGTCCCCCATTAGTTAAAATAGCGCGAGAAGGTCCACCATGGTACTTAACATTCTCTATGATATTTGTGTGATGGAGACTGAAATGGCGTCCAACGACTGACTTCACTTTCAGACGGAAGATGCTCCATCCAGTCTTTTTAGAGGTCATCAGTGACAATAACCCAGTCTGAATAGGGTTTATACAAAACAGCAAGCCCTCGATGTTTTGAGCCTTTTAACTTCCCAACGCTTTTGCACCTTACAACCAGACCATTTCATGGATGCGCTCTGAAGAGTTTATATACATGTATTAAATGCATTTCCATCGACACCATTAAACACTTGTTCTAGTGCTTTCTTGTAAGTCCGCATTTTGTTAAGCAATTGTATAATGTCTTTACACCTTTTCGACTCAACCTTGTAATTGTAATGAAGTCTTGTTTCTGATTAGTGCTATTTGAAAACAAGCTTTTTCAGCCTAAACTATAACTTGTCTCTTGCAATCGATACTTGTATACGGTGCCACCAACAATCTGTTGAAATATGGCATTTTTGTGTAACAAGTTTTACTCTCGTAATGAGGACGCAGTTAATGAGCGTAATATACTTGTTTTCTAATCACTAGCAGATATGCCACACAAATGAATAGAGTTGTTTTTAAATGAAGGTTACTGTTCATTTTGACAACGACAATGCAAGCTTGGACGGTCATTGTTATAATGGTGGAGAACATGAGGATGTGTCAGCAATCACGTGCGCTTTGCCAGTGAAGCGACCCAAGCATCCTCGGCTGTCAAGACAATGATATGGTCAGTATATGAATGATGGATTTTCCCCAACTAGTCCTCAAAACGTATAGTAGAAAGTTCGCTATGTTTATGGTGCTGGGGATGTGAGTGCCTACATATCACAAGGATTTTCTTTTCTTTGCAATCTACATTGATAGTTTCTGTAATGTATATTACTAACTCTTTATAGATTTGATACAAAACATTGGCGGAAGTTGTTTATTAGTTACACTGATCTGATCAGGAAAAGAATCAGGCACTTAAAATCGGCAGACAAAATAAACTGTAGAGAATTTAAGATTGGGATGGGAACAGGATGGAAAACGAAGGAGGAGAGTTTGGCGTTGTGTCGAATGCTGTTAAAGCGTCAACATATTCACTTCCTCTCCAATAAGACTAAACTCAACCCCCGTCATAAGTAGCTGTCATATTTGAATATTCGTAAAATCTTACTCGAGGTGGTGAGTCATCACAACATCCGAGTCTGCAACAATAAATGGCTGCGGTTAACGCAACAACAAACTCTGCAATAATGAGAACCAAAAGAATGGCATACAGCGCAAGGCCTGTTGGGTAATGTGGCAGACTACCAGTATTACACTCGTATGGATATCGGCCTTGGCAGTAATAATGTCTTTGGTGTCCTTTTCTGAAGTATGCAACAGCGATGGCATACACAACGAAGTCGCCGAATGCAAGGAGGCAGCACATGATATTAAATCCCATATTGAATCCATTCTACAACGAAATGAAATAAAAGAAGTCAAAAAACTTTATATAACAGGACTGTTTACTGTACAATTTATGTGGGAACAATTTTTCATAACCATCAGAAGTTCTAATTTGAAGATCCTTAACATCATACACGTAAAACCCAACAAAAGCCATTTTAGAATTTTAAAATTAATTTTAATCATAACTTTGTACATATATATATAAGACTAAAACTGTGTTAAAATGACATTAAAATTATATATAAAAACTATAAAATGCCTAGGTACACATGAAGAAGGATTTTTAACCGAAAGCTTTGTAGCGAACCTCTAGGTATT